>JBBPLY010000521.1:0-10888 GCA_038090035.1 Xerocomus nothofagi | reverse complement strand
ATCGGGCTCTGACGTTATCTAACTATCCGGTTGTATAGATCACTATCACATGTCTCAGACAACTGTACAACGCTGTCGGATACAACACCTCGGCCACTAACGGTAACAAGATTGCTGTTACCGGTTACCTCGAGCAGTATGCCAACAACGAGGATCTCCAGCAATTCTTCCAGCTCGAGAATCCTACTGCATACGGGTCGAACTATACCTTTGTATCCATAAACGGTAAGAATATCTCGTACTCGGGCACAACCAGCTCGCTGACGATATGCTCAGGCGGCTTGAACAATCAGACTTATGCAGCTGCTGGAATTGAAGCCAACCTGGACACCCAGTTTGCCTATGGACTGACATACCCGACTCCCGCCACCTTCTATTCGACTGGCGGTTCACCTCCTTTTATTCCTGACGCCGTCACGCCGACAGATACTAATGAACCATACGCCAACGTTCGTTTCAGCTCTTGCTCACTATTGTCATTTTCCTGAACACTGTCATGGTTGATTACAGTGGTTGGACTATGTGTCTTCTCAAGAATACCTCCCTCAGACGATCTCCACCAGTTATGGTGATGATGAGCAGACGGGTACTTTTCCCGTTCACTGCCAGTGGTCGGCATACTCTGACGATACGCAGTTCCATACAGCTATGCTTCTCGTGTATGCGCCGGTTTTGCTGCACTTGGTGCCCGTGGTATCTCTCTGCTATTCTCGTCGGGTGACGGCGGCGTTGGAGACGGTGACGCAGATCCAGCGACTCAACAATGCTTTACCAACGATGGTACCAATAAGACCGTCTTCCTCCCCGAGTTCCCCGCGGCTTGTCCATAGTGAGTATCTAATAAGTACATAGTATCCGCTGATTAGGTTTGAATGCACCCAGTGTGACATCTGTGGGTGGTACCAATTATATCCCTGAAACTGCCGTTTTCTTCTCCGGTGGAGGGTTCAGTAACTATGTATGCTCACTTATATGATTGTTTCGTACCTGGATGCTGACTAGTTACGCGACAGTTCCCTCGACCTAGTTATCAGGATGCAGCAGTGAGTAAATACTTGGAGACACTCGCTCCCGGGACCTACGAGGGGTTGTATAACTCGTAAGTATCTGCCACTTTCTTGCACAATTAAAATTAATAAACAACGTTCTAGCTTTGGCCGTGTAAGTACCCGTACATCCTAGATGACGTATCTATTGGCCTACCTACTAATACCCACCCTCTACATAGGGGATCCCAGACGTCGCCGCGCAAGCATGGAACTTCCTCGTTGTCTACCAAGGCGCACCCGGTTATGTCGCCGGCACTTCTTGCTCATCCCCCACGTTTGCCTCCTTTGTTTCCATGCTCAATGACGCACGGTTGAGTGCCGGTAAGCCATCTCTGGGTTTCTTAAATCCATGGCTGTACGAGACGGGGTACGGTGGATTGAACGATATCACGGTGGGCAACAACCCTGGATGTGGCACGGAGGGTTTCAATGCAACCATCGGCTGGGACCCTGGTACGTTTCTCCTGTGGCTTTTTTTCATGTTGGCGCTGCTTCGCTGTTCCTGAATCCTGGAGCGATTGCAAAACTACCGGGGGTGTTTTGAGTGCTTGAATGATTGACATCCTTTATGCAGTGACTGGTCTCGGCACGCCCAACTTTGAGAAACTGTTGACGTTGGCATTGGCTGATTGATCTCTTTTTGGGCCGATCATGAAGGATGATGGGTAGATGCATAACGCTATGGGGTGTGTAATCACCTAGACTGTGTACCATACATTTATTCGAATATGTAGTATGGAACGTTCCCTTTTTATCGACGAGGTCATCTAGCGGAAACGTTCCCATCGAGTTTGTAGTGGGTGGCTGCCTCTTTCAGTGCGGCGCCACCGCACTTGTGAATTTCTTCATTGTCACTCAAACTTATCGGGGTTGGCTGTCACCCCACACTGGCGCCCGTATTCGGATGCGACTACCTTTCCATTCTCGTGTCCACCAATCCCAATGACCATCTCTCCAACACTACTTTGCTGGTCTCACATCCCTCTTGTTTTGCAAAAAGTACGACTCGGACCACAACGGACCGGGGGAAAAAGTGTGCATTGAACTCGAGTAAAGCTCAACGTTTGGCAGTTGGGTGTTCGAAAACGGTCCAACGGGAGCTCCAAACGGATTACGATGTCACAATCTCTGAACATGCCATTTCGAGGGCGTGGCTTTTCCCATGGCTGACCAGCTCCTCGCGCAGATCTGGACGTGTCCGCCATGTGTGACTTTCGCCCGTGGAT
Source organism: Xerocomus nothofagi (assembly GCA_038090035.1). Lineage (NCBI taxonomy): Eukaryota > Fungi > Basidiomycota > Agaricomycetes > Boletales > Boletaceae > Xerocomus > Xerocomus nothofagi. The sequence continues at coordinate 8,613 of JBBPLY010000521.1, read as the reverse complement.
TTTCACTCGACGACGAAATAGCACAAGGAACTCGTCTAGTTCGGTTTTTACCCATCGACGAGTCATTTCGAGTTGCGCTATCATCGAGCGCCATTTCTGGGTCGATGGTGTGTCATAACGCACATGGCTCGTCGACTCAGAAATAGCTAGGCCCTGAGACTGAAGCGCACGGAGGATCCATACAGCATGGTGTTCCAGTGCATCCGATGCCAAAAGGATATGGTGCTGTCCAGGATGGGAATGTCCCACAAGCATATCTGCATCCAGAATATACCACCTCGCAGAAGGAAACGCACTTCACCGGAGTGAGAATCGAAGCTGAATTCGTCGATTGAATCGACAAGAAGTCGTACCGGGTTTGGACCAAGTATGAACAGCCATGTTTCATAGTTAATTATCAGTGAACATGATGGCTCGGCCAGGTATACCGTCTCATCAAGGACAGAAGGGGTACTAGTTGCATTACTTGACGCTGTCAACCCACAACGCAGGAGCTTATCGGGTAAACCGACCGTCCTTCTCCTATGAAAGGCCTGTCGTGTTGAAAAACAACAATCGAGATCGAGATCATGATACTATCTTCGCATCCGTTTTTTGAACCGTTCCATGACCTACGGCAAGCGTCAGAACATATCACGTCCTCGCCGCGCTGTGTTACACACAAATTCGTCCGTCGCCATTTGTGGCTTGTCATGTCGTGGCTTACGATCTTCTTGCGGAGGTAAACCCAACGCTTCCAACTTGGCGTCACGCATGATATCCACGTCCGACTTTAGTTTCATGTGTGGACGGTAAACTGAGCAACAGGATTAACACCTCATCGTCCAAAGGAAGCAAGAAAATTTAAGTTACGTACACCGGGTAGCGACGAGGTGTTCTTCGTCGTTATTCACCTTCTTGCGTTCCTTGCGTTCTTCGGCGACTTGGCGTTTCGCTTTTTCCGTTTCTTCGATGTTCCTGAGTCGTGTACTTGCAAAAAAAAAAAAAAGAAACGAAGATGCCGGTGAGTTGAAGATGTCGTAAAACGTGCAGCAGACGGAAAAACATAGAAAGGGGAGGAACGACTCACTCCATGCCAAGGTCCACCTCTGGTATCGCCGTCAACATTGCCAGACTATTGGTCACACTTCCCTCGTCTGCCGTCTTCTTTCCCGTTTTCCAGCGCTCGGAAAGCGTGAATTCGTCGTTGGAATCGCGAGTCGACATTTCCGAGGCATCCTGTTGTTGACGTCGGATCTTCAAGTTCTCTTCGATATAGGCCATCCTGCGTTGCACGTCGGACGCGTTGAGATCGAAAAACGACGAAAGAAGAGGACGAAAAAAAAAATTGGCGTACATGTGTTTATCGACGTCGAGCGCGTTCGTCTGTTGGGTAAAGTTGTTCGTCCGAACGGCCCGTCGAGCTTTGGCAGTCGCGTCCTCTTGCTCGCTGTTGTCATGTGAATCGACGATTCGTTGGAGAGCACACGACGCGCTTACTCGTCCTCTGTCTTTGCACTCGCGCTCGCACCCGCACCTGCACCCGCACCCGCACCCGCGCCGGAACCTGAACCTGAACTTGCACCCGCTCTCAGCCCTCCTTGTTCCTCAAGTGTTTCCTCCACGTTCCGTCGTCGTTTCTTAACGTCTCCACTAAACATCCTGTGTACATCGATCCCTTGCCTCGCCTTGCGTAACCGCCTCAACTCGAGCAGCTCCGAGAGCCTGTTTCAGACGCAATGTGAACGTGAACGAACGTGCACACCGTTGAATACTCACGGAAGGGTGTCCTCGTCCTCCCCATTGTGGTCAGGATCTGAAGCGTAGGTCGAGGACGGGTCTTGTGTTTCCAGAGACCTTTCTCTAACGTGGGGTTGCGGACGGCTTCGCCTCTTGATCATGAACAGCAGTAAGTGGGTGACGTAAGCTGAACCGCAAACGTTCAATGTTTGTCTTTTGTTTGGCTGTTAGCTACAGGGCATCTTACAGGCGTCTCGAAACAAAAAAAAAGTAAAAAAAGTAAAAAAAAAACATATGTGGGTGAAATCGATCTAATAATCCTTTCCATTTAAATGAATAAGTTCATCGTACGCGTTCCTCCACCGGTCTCATTCCTTCCCCTGCCACTAAACTGCTCTCGTTTCCATTTTCTGCCCCCATTATCAGAGGGGCGGCAGTAGCAGTCACCGCTGCCGTCGTCACATGCTGAAGCTCCTCCGGTGTTGGATACGCGATAGACGGAACCCCGATAGGTGGAGTAGTATGCCGTGAGAGTAACGATTCCGGTGCACGCAGTCCGCCACGTCTCAAACGTGGTGCTTGCGAACGTTCCTCTGCTGGTTCCTCCCCCCCACCTAACCGCTCAGACGAATTCGTCGTCCACCCTGAATGAGGCGGGAAATACCAGTCTTCCGACATACTCGTCGCTGGTCGTGGTGTCGGTATGACTTCGAATCGACGGGACCTCCCAAAAGGGAAGAACCGTCTGGCTTGAGCGGATGACGAACGGGGACCAAGAGAAGACGGGACCGGCAGGTCTACATTGTTGGCAGCCAGAGGATCCGACCGAGCGTTTTGATCTTCGTCTTGTTGACGGGTGGAATTACGGCGTGCGGCCGTGAACTCGCTAAAGTCTGACATTCTGTTGCGCCCGGGACGGCGAATCGAAGGCTGTCTCGACAAGTTCGAGTGCAGGAACCCGTTTGAGGACGAAAGCGGCCACGCATTCGTTCTCGACGGTGGTGGCGCATCTACGAGCGGTGGTAACACTCTATCACTTGCCACATCGGGAGGAGGGGCTGATGACATCGAGGGAGAGGTGTGAGGAAAACTCAAAAAGTAAGGTGTCGAGGAATTCGACCAACTGTGTTGAGACCGATATGAATCGTACAAGTCTGTGTTGAGGCGACTGCCCTCCATGACGGGAACAAAGGTGCCATATGGACCCAACTCCTCGTCATCTTCGTCCGCATCCAGTTCGTCCGGGGGTTGTGATAGATACTCAACAAGGTCGACTCCTCTCCGAGTACCTGGTCCACGACCGGGGGCACGTTCGCGATAGACAGATGCGGGACTGGATAGCTTGCGCAGGGACCGTGCAGTTCGGTCCCCAATAAGACCACGATCAGCCGAATGTTGGCGATAACGACGTTCTGCAACCTCCTGCGTGACGTGGTCGGTCCAGGATATGAACGAGATATTGGCGCGACACACACCTTGACGAGGACTTCGATAAGAGATGTTGTGAAAGAATCGCCCCGGTCGAGGTCTTCTACGAACGTTTCGTAGTTGATCGTGGGTTCTGCTTTCTCGAGCTTGGCGCGTTTGATAGCGCCGGAGCTAGGAACGGCGTCAGCGGCTGTTACGTGTGGTTAGGAGGGAGAGATGGTGGCATACACCAAGCTCCTCATTTTTGCGCCGAGGATATCATCGTAATATTCCGCCGTCCTGGAATACGTGGCAGCTTTGATGTGACGTTTAGGACGAGATGAAGGACGGCGTACCATTTGCCCATGCTTTATGTATTCTCGCGCTCGTTTTCGGGTGTCGTCGGGATCGGGGTCACGCTATGAGAGCTGCAACGAGGCAGGACGTCGGGGGGGCGCCCGTGCGAATTTTCTGCCGTCGTCAACCCGAAAAGTCTGTTGCTGTTTATTTGTTCATCATGTTTTCCTTTTTAGGAAACGCCCCTAAAACAGACAGCCTACGCTACGACTCGTCCGTCCCGCCAGGACTGCCGTTCGACTTTGGTGCCCCAGCGGTTGCACGGGATGCGGCCGCACTCGCCCCCGCTCGGTCCTTGGAACTCAACAAGCTCTGGAAAAAGTTTTGTAATACTTCGTGTTGCGTCTGTCCTCCCGTCGAGCTTGGCGACGAACTCAACGTCGGCGACGTCGTTCGACCACCACTCGATGCCACTGCACCACCCGCCGCAGACAGCCCAGACACGGGTCGCGCACCCCCTCTCGACAGACGCCGTGCAGCATCTCCGTTCACATTCGCATTCAGCGTACCGCCACCACCCAACCCGGACTCCATGTCCGCAAGCGCCTTCTCCACGGTCGGTAAGCTGAAGCTGCTACTCCCGAGGGGTCCAACGATACCAGCCGTCGCGGTTTCTGTGGGATTGCGAAAGGCACCACGTGGATCTCTGTCTGGCTTTTTCGAGTTTTCGTCGTAATGTTTGGCAAGGAAAGCTTGTTCTGCCATGGGGGCATTGAACGGGGGCAATGGTGGGGGCTTTGCAATCGGCGTGAACGGGGGTGGTCTGATGGCTTGATGTGGAGCTCACCTTTGCGCCCTGATCGGGTACTAACATTCGGTACATTCTCTTTGCTCCGCCTGCATCCTCCGTTTCTGATACATCTGCAAGGTCCGTGTCCCATGCCTCGCCCCAAACACGCGCCTCGAATCCTTCTCGTAAGACGCCAATCTTTCCCCAACTGTCCCAACCGGCAGGAACGACGATACGGTCACGGTCGAGCGTGTTTGGTCTGTGATAAAACACAAACGGATTTCGTATCGGTGCTGGTGCCTCCGTTCCAGCGGTCACTCCAAGAGATGGTGCTGAAGGCGTGAACAAGAGATGGAGTGTATACTGCCGAAGCGCAATGAGGGTGCTTGATTGAGGAGTCGTATAAAATAGCGCGGCACCGTCTGATCGTTCGAGTTTTGGCATCGCGATGCAAGGGAAAAAGACGACTTACATTTCAGACATATCGTACGGAGGACTTGCATGACGCCGTCCGTCCGCTCTTCCCATTCGCCGCCCTTGCCTTTTACCATGGCCCCCATGCTCGATGCGCCAGCTCCGACGAGATCACTTCCTTCGTCGATCAGATCCGCCTTTGTGCATACGACGATGATCGGAACTCCGGCCAGATTGTGTGTGAGCGTTCCAGGCCCCAGGGGTAATACCGTGTTTGAAGTCAAGTTCGAGGTGGTAGGTAACGAGTCTGCGGACGGTTCGGTGTAGTGTTGTAGATGTGCCTGGACTGGACGACGTTCAAGTCCCGACGACGACACGTTCGAAAAAGAAACGCGTACGTCGTTCGTGGCATTCCTCTCTCACAATCTCCACCTCTCGAGATCCATCTCCTTTTGCCCACTGTTCCACCCACTTGAGCCACGTCTGTAAATCTTCCATAAATGTCCATGGACGCGTCCAGTCCAACACGATCATGACGAGGGTATGGGGCAATGTCGTCCTGGAGGTTAAGAAATGGGGAAACAAGGCTGTACATGCGGTCGCGTCCGAAGGTACCGTATACACGGACAGCCGGGCCAGCGTATCTGCCGACGGGAGTGGCCAGTTCGCCACCGACGAGTCCACACGCAAGTGCTGAACGCACCTTCATCCCCCTCGTCTCGGACGTCCGCCCAATCATATCCCAGTGCGAAATCGGTGCGCGAGTCGTCGTTGCTGTCCTGTGTGGCGATGGGTCTCTGGAGGAGTGCGGAGGCGAGGAGGGATTTGCCCGAGGAAGGTAGGCCGAGGAGGAGGACTTGCTTCGAGGGCGTCGACCGAGTGGAAGAGACCGAGTCCAATATCGAGGACCACAAATCTTGCGGGGGCGCATCTGGCGAGGACGGCCGAGACATCGTGCAAAAGAATAAATATTCGATCTCCGATTTTCGCCATGTCCGCCGCCGCCGTCGCCGTCGCCGTCCCGCAGCACGCCCTGTCCGAGTCCAACAACGCCCGGACGATCCGAATCTACGACTGGGTCATCTCCGCCGCCGTCGCCGCCATCTCCAACGCCCCCGAGTGTGATGCGCTCCAATCTGCGCTCGGTTTCCCTTTACCAGAAATGACGTTTGGAAACAACGCGCTGTCCCTCGAGCACCAACCTTCGGGATGGAAACTGACGCTCGACGCGAGGGGCGCATTGTCCGCCGTAAAGCGTGGCGAACTCGAGGAGAGTGATGGGGGCGTCAAAGTAGGCTATGCCGACGCTTGGCTCAAGAGCCGGTAAGACCCCGCGATCTGGGCACGTCCCTGTCTCTCAGTTCCACCAGCACAGACCCTGGTACGAACCTGCCACTACCCGCCACCGTCGCAACCAAACCATACGACTGGACGTACACGACGACGTATCCCGGACATCATCCTCTCTCCGATTCGATGATATGGACGGACGCAGATCCAGCCAACCCCACTCACACCATCCCACTCTCCGAACTCACCCGACCAGATCCGATCCTGTTCTACGCAGAAGTCCCACTGTTCGAAGACGAACTACACGACAACGGATCGTCTCATTCACTCGTCAGAATAGTCAGTGTCCCCACGAATTCCGTCATGGCATAACGAGCTTATCTGCTCATGAAGCGCGTCATGCCCACGTGTATCTTTATTCTCGCGCGATTCACGTTGCGCGTGGACAACGTTCTATTTCGAATACACGACACGCGGATATTCCATTCCTTTACATCCAGCCCACCAATCGTCGTACGACAACTGAGCGGATGGGAGGCACCATATGACCGCGTGAAACGCGTATGTCCTACCATTCCCTCGTGGACATCTCTCACTTACGAATCCTACAGCAACTGCCTAACCGCAACGATTTGACTCCCCTCACGGACGTCAATTTCATCGCAAAAGCCCTTACCGAAATGCCATCCGAAGCGAGTCAACAAGTCGGCGCCTGCACACGATGGAGGGGACTGAGGACCAAGGTACAAGTGGCGAAGCTGGAGTCTAGAGATTGATCCGCTGCACGTAGCAGAGAACGAGGTGTACACTATATCGTCGACGACACGCATGTAGAACCGCTGCAACGAGTGAACTTCAGATGCCTCATTGCACTTGCCAAAAGAACCCACTAGGACCTCGACGGGCGCAACAGACGCGAACCACGTTTGGAGACTTGGACTGGAACGTTTCCTATATAGCCTGGTTAAGTCTCAAGAGACTTAACAATACTACCATAACTTCGTGCCCATGTACACCACAAAGCGTTATGCATCTACCCATGATCTCTTCCAAAAAGAGATCAAACAGCCAACGCCAACGTCAACAGTTTCTCAAAGTTGGGCGTGCCAAGACCAGTCACTGCATAACGGATGTCAATCATTCAGACACTCAAAACACCCCCCCAATAGTTAAACGTACCGGGATCCCAGCCGATGGTTGCATTGAAACCCTCCGTGCCACATCCAGGGTTGTTGCCCACCGTGATATCGTTTAATCCACCGTACCCCGTCTCGTACAGCCATGGATTCAAGAAACCCAGAGATGGCTTACCGGCACTCAACCGTGCGTCATTGAGCATGGAAACAAAGGAGGCAAACGTGGGGGAGGAGCAGGAAGTGCCGGCGGCGTAATTGGGTGCGCCTTGGTAGACAATGCGGAAGTTCGAGGCTTGCGCAGCGACGTCCGGGAACCCCTATGTAGAGGGTAGGTGTTAGTGGGCAAAGCCTAGCCTAGACACATCATCTGGGGTGCACGGGTACTTACGCGGCCAGAGCTAGAACGTCGTTTATCAATTTTGATTGTGCAACAATGTGGCAGACACTTACGAGTTATACAAGCCCTCATAGGTCCCGGGAGCGAGTGTCTCCAAGTATTTACTCACTGCTGCATCCTGATAACTAGGTCGAGGGAACTGTCGCATAACTAGTCAGCATCCAGGTACGAAACAATCATATAAGTGAGCATACATAGTTACTGAACCCTCCACCGGAGAAGAAAACGGCAGTTTCAGGGATATAATTGGTACCACCCACAGTTGTCACACTGGGTAGATTCAAACCTAATCAGCGGATAATAGATGCTTATTGAATATACTCACTATGGACAAGAAGCGGGGAATGCGGGAAGGAACACGGGCTTGTTGGTACCATCGTTGGAAACGCATTGAGTCGCCGGGTTGCCGATACCCGGGCTCCCCGCGACGCCGCCGTCACCCGACGAGAATAGCAGAGAGATACCACGGGCACCAAGTGCAGCAAAACCGGCGCATACACGAGAAGCATAGCTGTATGGAACTGCGTATCGTCAGAGTATGCCAACCGCTGGCAGTGAACGGGAAGAGTACCCGTCTGCTCATCATCACCATAACTGGTGGAGATCGTCTGAGGGAGGTATTCTTGAGAAGACACATAGTCCAACCACTGTAATCAACCATGACAGTGTTCAGGCGAATCACAATAGTGAGCAAGAGCCGAAACGAACGTTGACGTATGGTTCATTTGTATTTGTCGGCGTGACGGCGTCAGGAATATAAGGAGGTGAACCGCCAGTCGAATAGAAGGTGGCGGGAGTCGGGTATGTCAGTCCATAGGCAAACTGGGTGTCCAGGTTGGCTTCGATTCCGGCGGCTTCATAAGTCTGATTGTTCAAGCCGCCTGAGCATATCGTCAGCGAGCTGCCGGTGGTTGTGCACGAGTACGAGAAATGCTTACCGTTTATGGACACAAAGGTATAGTTCGACCCGTATGCAGTAGGATTCTCGAGCTGGAAGAATTGCTGGAGATCCTTGTTGTTGGCAAACTGTTCGACATAACCGGTAACAGCAATCTTGTTACCGTTAGTGGCCGAGGTGTTGTATCCGACAGCGTTGTACAGTTGTCTGAGACATGTGATAGTGATCTATACAACCGGATAGTTAGATAACGTCAGAGCCCGAT
>JBBPLY010000519.1:0-10918 GCA_038090035.1 Xerocomus nothofagi | reverse complement strand
GAAAGCTTTGGAGACCTTGGGAAGGTTGAGGGAAGAAGGGAAGCGCTTGGAATGTTTTCCGGCGTCTGCGAGGTCGATGGTGACGGATGCCAACAGCTACGTTCCGCGTAGCCGCACTTATCTGCCCCCTGTCGACATCGGGGAGGTTTCCAAGGGGAAGCCAGGTGCGTCGTTCAGTATTTCCCGCACTGGTCCCTGCAGCCCGGAGAGCGTTCTTCAAAATCCCATCGTCGACGTCAATATCGACACGGCCAGTAGTACATGGCGCGTCAGGATCACGGGGACGACTGGGAATCGGAGGATTATGACACCACAGTCAACCGCCTATCGGTATGCTTTCGAGCCAGGATCCCGCGTTGACTGGTCGCCGCCCGAGTTTCGAAATCTATCTTCGTTCCCGTCGCGGAGGTGGACAATCATTGTGAACGTGAACGCCAAACGGATCAGCACACCCACAGTGATCTCCCGCAGTGAGACCCTCTTCAGAAGGAGTGATATGTGGACATCAGCTGCCGCGGAGGTGCTCAAATACTCAGGCGTATGCTACGATTCCGATCATAGCTCCCCTACATCATCGTCGCTCGCTACCTCCACGACAATCGGTAGCGGCGCGTCACGAGTTCGAAGGTGGTTCATTCCTTCGCTCGACGAAGATGTGAGGGCGTCAAGGGATGAAACGGAGATGTGGATGCCCAGAGCACGGAGAAATATGGTGGGTGGTGCGGTGGTCAATCCTCGTCTTGATCGCCTTGATTCCCTCGCTGAGATGACATCGTCACGAAGCACGGGACGTTCAGTTTAGACAGTCCCGGTCAACTTTCAGCATCGAGACGTATGACGGAGTGGTGGCGATCTGTGCAGTGTCCGTTTGGGATGCACGTTTCCTTTTTTTTTCTTCCCATTTTCCGCCTTCTTCAACTTTTCTTTCCTGGTATTTTTCTTCTTCCATGGCTTCCGTTTGCTCCCTCAACAGCCAAGTCCTAAACGGAACCGGTATTGAGGCGACTGTCCTACACCTCTCGTCATCGTACCCGGGTCCACAACTACTTCGGAACCGATAGTCAGCTACCGACCATCATATTCCGGACACAAGCCCACTACAATGCTTAATTGACCACCGTTAGACGACATGCACGACTGCCAGCCTTCACCGCCACCTGTGCTGGGCTGACACCCCCCTCCCGACGAGTCTCCGGCTTCCTGATGTCCTTGTCCACCTCATGGTTTCATCAATCCGCTATCAACGCTGCATCTCTATCCATAACTCGCTCGATGACGTGTCTGTGCGCATGACAAGTCTCGCGACGTCAACGACCTTGATGGATATTCGCGTCCCCGATATGATTCGATGACTGCTGCTACGTCTGCTCACGATATCCCTCTACTATATCGAGTTCCGAGCACGACGTTCTCGTCAACATTTGACGCACCGACCACTTCACCCACCCTTGACAAGGTCACACCATCGCACACAAGACTCGCGCGTATATCCGAGATCCTCCGAGAAAGCCAGGCATCGACTGTCTACTTCAACGACCCCGTCACTGTTTGCATACACAGCAGCACCTCCTCCCAGGTCTAGCACGAAAACCTGCTCTGCCACCATAAGGGAACATTCCGGTCCTTCATAACGACGCCCTCTCCCCTCCCTACTTGTCGACAACCTGCACATACCTTCTCTCCAGCACGCCCACTTTAGGGCGCGGAGAATGGTCGCAGGTGGTGGTGGCAGCGTGGTGTTCTCGCTTCGACCTGGCCTGGCTGATCTGGCGTCTTTCCGGATTCTGCGACTACGAATACACTATCTTGCGATGATAATCGGTATGGATAATGCGACGACGATTATGGAGACTCGGTGTGTGTTGGCGCGAGTCCGAAGAACGATGGTTGACATGCTCTTGGCCGGGGTGACGGTTTGATAGTGGGAAACTTGTACGGGGCAGGCGACGTCGATGGCAAGGGAACATTCCGGGTTCATTCAAGTCTGGAGGTTGGGCAAAAGCAATTCTTCAATCATGCAAGACTTGGATGCAGTCGAGCTACAGACGTTGAAGTTGCGCTGGACAAGGTCATCGGTGATTCTCGTCGCACGAGACCCAGGCAAGGTTGGTCAATGTCCACGACGATGTCATCATGCAGTGGTCGGAGCTGGACAACTTGAACGTTCGATGTCTGCCGTGGACTGCGGTTGGGACTTGTGCTGAATGTCTCTGGGGAACTTCGCCGGTTCGAGGTTGAGTTGGGGACAAGTCTCGGGTGATCATTCTCTCGGTCTCCTGACCTTCTTTGTGGCCTTGGAGTCAAGCATTCGCAAGGTCATCTGGCCCTTTTTCTCCTTCAGTTTCGTGGCCAGTTTGACTCATTATTTCTCTCCCTTCCCCCTTCTCTTTCACGCATCAGCCGCATCAGCATTTTCTTGCAGGTTCCGGTCAACACCTGCCTTGGTTCATTTATGCATTCTAGTTTCTTGGTGCCTGCAGGCCTTTCTGGGCCGCACCTTCTTCTTTTCCTGTTTCCGTACATACATTTACCTCGGTTCGATTGCACATTTTAGTTTCTTGGTGCCCGTTGGCCTTTCTGAGCTGCACCTTTTTCTCTTCCTGTTTCCGTACATACATTTGCCCCGGTTCGATTGCACATTCTGGTTTATTGGCGCCCGCAGCCTCTGGCACACCTCCGATTCTTTTACCTACATGTAGCATAGTCTGTGTATCCAATACGAAGCACAACTTGGATGTTGCCAATCCAAGGTTTTTGTCAAAACAGTTAGTAGGCAAGTTCAATTCAGCACATTCCGGGCACCCCAGAGAACTGCCTATTGTCGATCCACCTCAAGGCCTCATTCGTGGCCGTCTTCACAATCACACCGGCTATATCCAATGACCGATTCCGATGCCAAGCATGACATGGTAGTTCAACTTTCGGAAAACTGTCGTAGTAAGGGAATTTCTTCTTCAATGGAGGAATTCTGGTCTACTACTTATCTTTTCGCAACCAATACTACGCTCATGTGCCAAACGATAAATACACCACCAAACTGGTCGATTTGCAATCATCGTGCGACGCAACGCAACACAATCCATCTACATATTCTTTACTGGCGATACCCGCGCGTTTGAGGGGCCCGTCTGGGAAGATCAGTACTGCAATGGGTTGCGACATTCCAGATCATCGACAGTACCAACCAGTGTTCAGATCACCGAGCTGCTGAAACAGATATCCGACTGCACTCGAACGACTTGAAGATCCAGCATACACAACATTTCCGTTTGCTTGGGTAAAAAGTACAGATGAATATAACTTCAAGTGAACAATACTCCGACCACATCCTAAAAGGGCTTCACAAGTCGTTCTGTTCATGAATCGAAACTCCACGATATCTGCAGTACGCCGGTGTTTAGATTACCGATGTTCTGGAATAGACCAGTCGACATATCTTGGACATCAATCAGCTGCTGTGCTAGAAAAAAGATAGAGCGTAGGCATACCCAGATCCCCCGCATCACAGCTCATGCATTCATCACGCACCTGGCCGGATGCTGTCTGCCCAGTCTCTGTGTTCGTGACAGTGACCCACTGACGAAGGACTTCAGAGCCCGATATCGTACACGGGAAAAAATACTGACCTGATTACAATGAGCTCCTGAGTTGTATATCAGGTATGAAAGAGCAACAAGGGGAACCGAGGGGCCATCAGTGTAACCACAAGCACCCAAGCCATCATTAAACCATGTTCCCTGTGTGGCAAGTCATCAGTACTGGCACATGAGGAGTAAACAGGTCGATTCACCCTCCCGTTGTAGGTCCGTTTGTCGAGCGGCTGAGAAAACGGCAAGGATGCTACCGGTACCGAGAGAAACAAGACACTGACTGCGGCGAAAATGATGGATTTGTACATAATGAGAGAAAGTGCAAGACGCTGAGACCGAGCACAATCTGAGACACGAGAAGCGGAGCAGGAGGCTAGTGAGCTCAGTCTCCATGAACCGTGTTTTATATCCAACGGCTGGTCTAATCTCGCTTTCTGCGGGATAACGTATCAAATAGCCTGGAAGAGAATGTATGTATCCACGTACCGAACAGAGCTTTTCCCCTCGGAATGTGAGCTGGGAAACTTCGGCTTCGGGTAAATTTCAACTCGAGTTGGATGAATGGAACGGAATTCCACAATGACGTAGGCACCCTTCTTTCACGAACGCCAGGCGTCTGCCTAACACACCAGTGACCAACGAAGCTTCCAGATTGGACAGGTGACACCCCACTTGTGCGAGAGAAGGTGGTTATGACACAACAAAGTGTCCGTCAAAAGGAAGGCTCCGGGTGTGCCTTGCGGAGCCACCTAATCCGATGATCTCGAACACGCGCTACCGATTTCCCACGTGGGGCCAGAAAATATAGGCTTCTAATGATAGGGGTATAGGATGTAAGGTTTAAGAAATGTACTATGCCAGCAACTTACAACGATCCAAACCAGAGAGTCAGAGACCATGACCGACCTTCGAATTTGGCCATCTCTGCCAAAGGGAAGATGTTTTCATCGGTGTTAAGTCGTTGGGAGCAGGCACGGGAGCATACGATTGATTCCCCGTTACCAGCCACCGCCGACAGATGGTGCGCGCTGTTTCATCAAGAGTGGAGGATTCAAAGGGGACAGCATTCACACCCCTGCTCCCTGTAAAGCGAATTGAATGTGGAACAAGAAACCCCGCGTTGGTTTCTACCACCTTTCAGAGTTCGCGTCTCATTGACGGGCGATTTTCTGCTATTCGCTGTTGACGTCGACCTGTCCAACATCAGGGTTGCTTTGAAGCTACCATGAAACTTATGTAAAAATTGGATGCAAGATCATGCACGCATGTTTCACGGACTCGGCGTCGAAACACCCGCCGAATGGGTGCGGAGCTCACATCTATCCCCTTCCTGCCAACACACTACCCGTCAGAACTGGTAGCCCCAAGAGAACAAATGCGCGGTGTTCGTACTGCGAACTTACCTTCAATATGTGCCTTCTGCGAACATGCTTGGAGTGAGAAGGAAGCACCCCTGTTTCAAGTAAATCCACGTTTCCACCGCACCTAGTTTTTTGCTGTTGGCTTTATGGCATATGTCCTAAGGCGGCTCATGATCACAATTAGCACCGCCGGTGTCGGCGAACGAACACCGTGGCCCGCAGGGCGTAAATGAAAATGATGCTAACCCGTACCCTAGACAATTTATGAACGTCCATTGCGGAAATGTTCAGATAACCGGTTAGAGATGAAGTGTATCAGCTATCGGCGATGTAAGAAGACCCTCGCAACCTCAGTGTTGGTGAATGGACGTAACAGCTCGTCATCAACCCGCCGCCGGTGGGAACATTAACATTGAGATAGTCGACTCTAGAGCCATACGACGACGGAGGTTGCATATTTCTGTTCATTGCTGGTCCACCTTGCACCCCGTCGTGACACGACGCTTTGTGGACGTTGACCATGACGGGCGCGAGCGTCGTCGTCTGACAGATTGTGGCAGGGATTTCTACTAACAATGCAGGTTACGTGACTTGATTTCAGTCAGTAAACACACACGTGAATGCCTCAAACTGTTGACGACATAGAGGCGAGTAAGTCAGCTGTGGCGGTAGTCCCAGTGCGAGGCTGCCAATTGTCGGATGAGTCAGATACTGTATGGTCGGTGTCCTCGGAAACGCAGTGTCCCCATCGTCCTTTTTGGAGGCGCTGACATCGTCAGTACCGTCCAGTTCCATGACGGAGGTCGTGCCTTCGAATTGACCTAAGTGAGAAACTGGACTCGGATCGAGCGTCGCAGGTCCGAGTCCGAGTTGGCGGCTGCCTGTCAGTAGGCTTTTGTGCATCGCTACTCCTTGTCAGGCCACTATGGGTATGCTGCAACTCGTGAAAGCCCTTGAAGGTCTGCAATGAGGCGGGTACTAAATTTCTCAGGGGCCCTGGGGAGGAAGGCTAGTGGAATTTTTGTCGAGGTAACGTTGACTGCGGACCGACAGGCCAACTCGTTGGCGCCTCGAGGCTTGGCGGTAGCTTCCTCTATCGTCCTTCTGAAGGTCACGGCGACCCTTCGGGATACTCAAGCTCTAGTGCCGTCCTTGCTTCGTACTTCGTGATCATCGAAACTACTACGGATGCTCTACCCCTGTTTGTCGTGCGGCTAGACGAGCCGGAGCCGGTCCTGATTGCCGGTCGACTTGTTCGGTTCTGCTGCCAGTCGCGCTGCGATTTTGTGTTCGTCGGTTGTCCACTCGTCCGAACCTGAGGCCAGTCAATGATCCCCGCTTGGTGTGTCCGTGAATTGGTATCGCGGTTTGTATTCGTTACTCGCAAACATTCGAGTTCTTTGATTTGGCTCGACTCATGCATCCGTTTGTCCTGGCATCTCGGGAGAGGTTGCACTTCCGGGACTCACTTGGTTTTGATGAGCTCAGCACTGTGGTTTTTATCTTTTTCGCGCTCTTGCTCGTATGTGCCAGTCTGTTTTACTACGCCGTGTGCGTGTTTTGCTACTGTGCTTGAAGAGAAACAGCCTTGATGTCGTGTATGGTAGAGCTCCCAGCGTATCAATTAATTGGTATGTACATACCTTTTCGAACTTCATGATGAGTCTCCATGAAACCTTGTTGTACCAGCATAAACTATACCGTGTCTGGTAGCTATACCAGATATTGGATACACGCTGGAAGTGACCAACCCTGCCCGGGCCCTGTGCGACGAGAACCTTGTCCAGCGAAACTTCAAGTTCAACCTCTCTGTCTTGGCTCCATCCGGCTCGACTGGGTCTTGCAAGATTGAAGAATCACTTTTGCCCAACTTCCGACCTTGAATGAACGCGGATTGTTCGCTTCCCCGGGCCATCACCCTTGCGTGCCCCGTCCGAGTTTTCCACTATGAAACCGTCAACCAGGCCAAGTGCAAGTCAACCATTGTTCCACAAACGCACCCCGAGTCCCTATGGTCGTCGTCGCATCACCCATA
Source organism: Xerocomus nothofagi (assembly GCA_038090035.1). Classification (NCBI taxonomy): domain Eukaryota; kingdom Fungi; phylum Basidiomycota; class Agaricomycetes; order Boletales; family Boletaceae; genus Xerocomus; species Xerocomus nothofagi. Next base: position 3,932 of record JBBPLY010000519.1, on the reverse strand, counting down.
CCGAAGCTCGTCACAAGATGCCCTACATTCATAGCCGCAAAATGCGGAAAGACGCCAGATCGATCAGGCCAAGCCCCAGCAAGAACACCATGCTGCCACCACCGCCTGCAACCATTCCCCGCGCCCTAAAGTGGTCGTGCCGGAGAGAAGGTGTGCGCAAGCCGTCCACAAACAAGGAGGGGAGAAGGCGTCGTCGTGAAGGAGGGAAGCCGAGACGAACCAAATGCTAATGCCGAATCGTATCCGCAGCTCGTGAGTCGCACCGTCCGCACCGATACCCACTGTACTGCCCGAAAATAATTTGGTGAGTATAGTTTTCCGTTCTCGCTTCTCTTGCAAGTACTCTAACGTCTCTGGGTTGAAAAGCGAAGCAGGGCCATCCAGCTCTGATCTTAAGCAAGACATAGTACGAACCATGCAAACTTACCAACAACTATAACGACGACACTGAGCCTGAGAGCGAGACGGTTAACAACAAGTTAAAGGACAAGGAAGACCCTGTCAGTGTTATTCATGACGACATTCATGCATGTGAAGGGTAAGGTGCATTGAAGATACATCCATGTTCCCATATTCATTCTCGTGTCGCCCGTGATAATCCAAGACGCCTCGGACGAGAGTCTTGTCACTATTACTAGGACATCATCGCAGATAAGTAACATTACATTGGTCCTCTGGTCTATTTAGTCTGTAGTAGTGCCAACCAACTAGTACGGCCTCTAGATGACTCTTCACTTTCCACGTCGGCTGGTCCGTCGGGCCGTGCCAGTGTGTCGACCTCATCTCATCCAAACACCAAAGTTCGATCCCAGAGTCGACAAAAATCATCGCTGCATCATAATCTTCATCTGTTTCAAGTCGTTTTTCAAGGATTGCTGACTGACCGCCTTCGAGCAGGCTGGGCACCACAACGACAAGGATAACACAAGGGCGGAACCGCTCTTTGACAAACTCGACTGTATGACTACGACTATGAGACTGTCCAGCCTCCCAGTGACCTGCTGCAAATTGGCCCAAGTTTCTTTTTTCGGTCACGTATGTGACTCAGCGTGCCAGTGAGCATCACTGGTATGTCGGTTGGCCCCTCGGGCCATGCTGCGTGTCGAACTCGTCCAAACTCCTAATCTGAGCTGAGTTCGACCACAGGGTCGAAAATTTTACTGCCATCTTCATCCGTTCATTGTTCTAGTTTCCAGGGATGGCCAGCAGGAGGGGTGTGTGCAAGCGTGACAGTTCCTGCCAGGAATGTCCATCGATCACGCCGTGCGTGATACCGTCGAGTATGGATGGGTCTTGAGCGAGCGTGTGGAGATGGAAGCTGTTAGAGGGTCATGTCCTGACATATTGGTGCTATCACAAGGAAATTAGGCGATCGAAGGACCAATGAATCCGCACTGCGGAATGCAGAAGAACGCAGCGATTGCAGCCAACTTTGGCAGGACTTTGCGCCACTAACACTGGCTCATCTGGATATACTAATCACTACGTGGCAGATATGACACAGGTATCATCATCGGAGACCTAATCCATCATATAGCAGATCTATTCCTGATCCGGTCATCAGATCGAGGACAAACTCGAAGATTATGTTTTCCACGTGCTGGTCTCCATGTTGTTTTCTGCGTCGGGAGGGGCGATGTGCTGGCACTCCTAGAGTATCGGCCCTTTCAACCATGTTCGCGAACTCCTCGCGTACGAGCGAAATGATTGATATAAAACACGGTCCACAGAAGCGTGAGCTCTCTAGCCTCCTACTCCACTTCCAGCATCTCGGATTGCACCCAGTCTCAGCCTCTTGCAACTTCTTTCATAATGCACTCATACATCATTTTCGCCGCAATCAGCGTCTTATATCTCTCAGTACCGGTAGCGCCTTTGCCGTTTTCTCAATCATTCGACAAACGGCAAACCTACAGTGGAAGAGTGAATCAGCTTCTTGACTCTCCTTCATGTGCCAGTACTGACGATTGGCTACTCAGGGAACATGGTTTGATGATGGCTTGGGCGCGTGTGGCCAGTACAATAACCCAAGCGATGCGATCGTCGCCATTTCACAAGACATATACGGTTCTGGAACCAATTGTGGCAGGGTTAGTGGTTTTGTTTTCGTTTCGTGTGCGATGCCAAGATCTGAGGTCGTTCTTCAGTCAGTCACTATTACGAACACGGTGAACCACGCTACAGCAAGTGGCTGGGTGGTTGATAAATGCATGGGCTGTGGCCCGAATGATCTGGGTATGCCTATGCCCTATTTCATTTCTGGATGCACCTGCTGATTGATGTCCAAGATATGTCGGTCGGTCTGTTCGAGAAACTCGGTGATACGTCTGTTGGTGTGCTGCAGATTTCGTGGCAGTTTGATTAATGGATGGGCAACATTCTATTTGGAGTGTTCCAACTATATTCATCCGCGCTTTTACTCAAGAGAATAGAAATCATGCTGTGCATGATGTTGAGTTTTATTTACATAGAGTATTAAAAAAATAGAATGTAGTAACAGTTGTCGATAAAGCTTATCCTTGCCTGCGTGCTTATGGCTCCTGACAATGAAGCGGAAGCCAATGAGAATCCATGGAAGCTTTGTTGCGACTTCATGCGCAGGTGGGAAAGCAAAGGAAAGCCGACTCGGAGACAACTGATTAATGCCCCGAAGACGGGACTATTCGTACATGCGCCGCTTGGGCCTTGCTGCAACAAATGACGTGGTAACCAGCCTGAGCCGAGGGGTTGTGAGTGACATCAAACGGGTAGACCGTAGTACTGCAGCAAGTTTCATTCAATACATAATCGGGTAGCTCAGCTAATAGTGAGGTATTCGGCACTCTCCGACGTATCGGTGCCGCGAGTTACTAAGTTACAACAACTTCGGCACAATGATTCGCTGTTATCGGACCAAGGCGCCAGATGAGGCTTGTTGAAGTAAATGCTGGACCCAGATAATACCAAACGCCTAGAACTCACCTACAGTTGATGTATTCCCATACCAAATCAGCAACCTCAATTGTGCCATTGGCCCAGGTACCTGTTTAGTTCATAAGGTACATCATCCTAGTCCGGTTGGAAGTACTGCCAGTTGTGAGGCTGGTGAGGCGCGAACGCGGGTGCGCCACTGGATCACGGTGTGCGGCGTCATGTACATGAAGGTGGGTGTCATATCCGACCCACCACGACCTTTCTCCTGCTCGGCTTCAGAATTCTGGTTACTGACTCAGGGCACTCTCACTTCCACATCGGTCGCTGTTCGACTTACCACTTGGGTTCCCGGGACATTTCGCGTTTTGTTGACACGTTTTTCTCACCCCCTGGGTAACAACCGAGTCAGGCAATGCGACGACTCGGACTCGGAGCCTGAGATATTCCACTGGCAGAGTCACCTCGTGCTTGCCTGGGCCTGACAACTGTGTGGCTTCTCAGACATGTCAATGTTGATGCACATGTTCGGATGGTATGATTACCCTTATCGTCAAGTCACTAAATTCTTACGCCCAGACCGTCGGACCAGCCCACTCCGAGACAGTAGGTTCTACCCACCAAATCCATGGCCTCAAAAGTGACGTGCACGGAGACCAGCGTCGAGACTACTGTGCGCATCGCTGGCGCTTGCCGAGAGTTTGAATAACTGTCGCCATCCTCTCCCGAAACTAAATGTCGCATCGGTACTGCCCCTGGTGGTGAATCGTGAACTTGAAACGGCCAAATCCGTCGATGCATTTTATCCTCGGTGCAATCAAGACACGATGGGTGCGCATTTCCCCCTGCATCTCAGTCACGACTGATTTCTGACCAGTTGTGTAGAACATGCATATTCCTGGACCCTTTTAAGGGTTCAGGTTTACCGACAGAAATTCCTGGAACCCTGTCGTAAATTTTCCCTCTCCGACGTATAGTGTAAGCTTTTCGCACAGTCCTGTTGTTTGATGCCGGGCTTGTCA
>JBBPLY010000518.1:0-10920 GCA_038090035.1 Xerocomus nothofagi | reverse complement strand
AGGCAGGTTAAGGGTATGATGTCATAAGTAGGCGTACCTGGTCTAGGCGATGACGTAGAGTCTAGAGTGAGTGACGTCATGATGATGTCAGGTCACGTGACCAGGAAAGGTAGGAGGGAAATCGTATCCGGTATACGATGAGAGTCCAAGGAAAACCTTGTAAAGGACAAGGGTGAAGGTATGCACCGATGAAGAAGAATACTGTAGAGGTGAAGAGGCGCAACCGTAACATTGGGGGTTTGTTCGAAAACATAAACTTCCTACCACTCGTCTCCCCTCCCCCCTTCATATCACCAACCTCAACCAAGACCTCACTACCAAAGGAGGTGTGCACTTCACCACCACCCTCTTTATCCACATCAAGGATCTCGCTCACAAAGTAATGTTCTATGTCATGGACTGTGGAAACCAGAACATCATTCTAGGTCTTCCATGGCTAAAAATCGTCAACTCCTCCATCAATTGGTCTGCCCAGACCCTATCCATTGCCAAATCCACAGATCAGTCCGAGGAACTCTACTCCTCTTATGCTGACGATTCCCAGCAACATAACTCTCACTTCCAACAATACCAACCATCCTCTCCTCCTCCTCACCACATCAATGTCGACTCTGTCTATGATTCTCAACTCTATAACTACCTGGACATTGAAACCGAGTCACAATCCCTCCATCGAGCGCATGAGAACCATGCCATGCATTGAATACTTCAATGTGGATCTCGCTTTATTCCCCTTGGATTCCCCCTCATCGCCAAAATCACCACATCCACCAAACTTGCTCAGGCTGCTGAAAAAGCCAAACCAAAAGCAATTCTCCCTTCCAAATATTCCCAGTACGTGTCTGTCTTTTCTAAAGAAGCCACAGATCATGTTCCCCCCTCTCGACCCTATGATCATGAGATCAACCTCGATGACACTTTTGCTCCCAAAGTAGGGAAACTCTACCCTCTCTCTCCTGCAGAACACATCACAATGGAAGCCTTCTTGGATGAAAACCTTGCATCTGGAAAGATCTGCCCCTCCAATTCCCCCCAAGCCTCCCCCTTTTTCTTTGTCAAGAAGAAGGACGGCAGTCTTCAACCTTGCCAAGATTACCGCTACCTAAACAAACATACTGTTCACGACTCCTACCCTCTCCCCCTCATCTCTGACCTCATCGATAAGCTCAGTGGAGCCAAGATATTCACCAAGTTCAATGTTCGTTGGGGTTACAACAATGTTCACATTAAAGATGACCACCAGTGGAAGGCTGCCTTTATCACCCACAGAGGTCTCTTTGAACCTACTGTCATGTTCTTCGGCCTCACCAACTCCCCTGCCACATTCCAACATTTTATGAACAACTCTTTCCATGATATGATAGCAGAAGGATGGCTTGTCATCTACATGGATGACCTCCTTATTTTCTCTCCTGATGAGATGACCCATGAAGAATGAACATGATGTGTTCTTCAACAAATGATGGAGCTTGATCTCCATCTTAAGCTTGAAAAGTGCAAGTTCGCCTCCTCTGAAGTTGAATACCTCGGCCTCATTGTTAAGCTGAATGAACTTGCTATGGACCCAGTCAAACTCGAAGGTATTGCCTTTTGGCCTACCCCATCGAAACTGCAGTATGTTCACTCTTTTCTCGGCTTCGCCAATTTCTATTGGTGATTTATCCCAAACTACTCCACTGTTGCTGTTGCAGACCTTGAGATACATCTTAACGTATAGAGTGGGAAGCAACTATGCAAACACCACAATAGAACCTAGAGGGGTTCATAGAGGGAGATGAGACAGTAGTGGTCATATACCAGCTATAGTCGAGGGCTCACGTGCATATAACACCTATATTGACATCGATAGGTGTGAAGGGATCTTCGTAAGAGGTACCCTGGTCTTGCAAAGGTCTAGGACCGACACTTGACACTTGGAGGGAATCGTATGAACCATTGTTCAAAGGTCAAATGACAACTAAGATCTACTTGGGAGTAGACCTTAGAATTGTTGAGTATATATACCACTACAATACAATGCTGACTAAGTACTATACAGTACCAAGGGCATAGGGTAATAAGGTCTAGAACTGGTCTAGAACTATACATGTGTGTAGCATGAGGTATGACATCATAGCTAACAAGTATAGACGGGTAGAGGGTATGATGTCATGGATGCATACCTGGCCTAGGTCTATGACATAGGGGCCTAGAGTGGTGACATCATAGATGATGTCAGATCACGTGACCAGGAAAGAGAGGAGAGATAAGATAAAGAGTAATCATACAACAATCAATGAAGACTGTGCAAGAAGCAAGGGTTAGGAGTATGCCATGAAGAATACCATATAGGCGAATAGGCGTATCCGTAACAGTTGCTCGCCCCCTCATCAACCTCACTAAGAAGACCACCCCTTGGCAATGGTCTGAACCTTGTCAATCATCATTTGAACACCTCAAACAACTCTTCCTGACCAAACCGGTCCTCCATCTCCCTGACTTCTCTGCACCTTTCACCATTGCCACAGACACCTCCAAGTATGCCTCAGGCGGCATCCTCCTTCAAACCGACTCGAATGGGGATTGGCATCCCTGTTCCTACCTCTCTCAGTTGTTCTCTCCAGCGGAACACAACTATGATATCTATGATCGCGAACTCCTTGCCATCATCCGCACTCTCAAGGCTTGGTGGCATTATCTCCATGGTTCCTCACACCCAGTTCAGAGAACCTCACCTTCTTTCACTCCGCCCAAACACTCAATTGTCGACAAGCCTGATGGCTTCTTGATCTTGCTGACTTTGATCTGACTATGGTCCACATCCCAGGCAAACTCCTTGTGGGTCCTGATGCCCTCTCTCATCACCCTGATCTCGTTCCCCCTAGTGATGACAATGCAGGCATAACTCTCCTTCCACCCTCCCTCTTTGTTTGTCTTATCAACATCACCCTCCATGAGCATGTGTCCTCTTGTTCCCAAGACGACCCTTTTGTCCTCCAGGCCCTCCAGGCCCTCAAGGGCACCATCCCTCCTGCCTTTCATTCTCATCTATCCAATTGGCCCTACTCCAATGGTGTCCTCACTTACCAAGGTCATGTCTACATTCCCCCTGACAATTTGCTCTGCCGCTCTATCCTCCAACATTGTCACGATCACGAAACCGCTGGTCACCCTGGCTATCTCAAAACTCAACAACTCATCGCCCAGGAGTTTTGGTGGCCTGGTCTCGCTCAATATGTTCGCAAGTATGTTGAAGGATGTGCTTCCTGCCAACAATCCAAAGGGAATACCCATCCTACTGTTCCCCCTCTCACCCCCATCCATTCCTCCTGCTCCCGTCCCTTCCAACAGATCTCATGTGATCTTATCACCGACCTCCCGTCCTCCTCAGGCTTTGATTATCTCTTGGTCATGGTCAACCATGGCCTTACAAAGGGGGTAATTCTCTGCCCTACTATGAAGAATGTCACAGCTGAGGGTGTCGCATCACTTTTTTTCCACAAAGTCTATCTCTGCTTTGGTCTCTACAACAAAATCATCTCAGATCGTGGCCCACAGTTTGCTTCAGCCTTCGCCAAAGAACTAGGACGAATTCTGAACTACTCCCTCACCCTCTCCACCACCTATCACCCTCAAACAGATGGAGAAACTGAATGTGTTAATCAGGAAGTTGAGACTTACCTCCGCATCTTCTGTGGGAGTAACCCTGCCTCATGGTCTGACCTTATCTCTCATGTGGAATTCACTCACAATCACCGATCTCACTTGGTCACCAACCAATCACCTTTCTATCTCATGATGGGATATGAACCCCATGCCCTCCCTTTGGTGATTGCCAGTTCCAACATCCCTGTGATAAAATCTCGCATCCAATCACTTACAGCCGCCTGAAATGAAGCCCTTGCCTCCCATGAACTTGCTTGCCAAGTAATGTCCTCATGCACCTGTCGCTCCTTCACCCCCTTCTCCAAAGGCGATAAGGTCTGGCTTGAAGCCCATAACCTGAAACAACTTATTTCCAATCCTAAGTTCGCTCCCAAACGAGAAGGACCCTTCGTTATCACCAAGGTTCTATCTCCCATCACCTATGAACTCCATCTTCCTCATTCCTGGAAGATACACCCAGTATTCCACATGTCCCTCTAATCACCCTATCATGAAAACCTCGTACACAGACCAAACTTCCCTGCCCCACCACCTGACCTTCTTAATGGGGAAGAAGAATACAAAGTCGACAAGATCATATGACACCACAGAGCTCCATCTAACTGCTCCTTCTTGATCCGATGGAAGGGATACTCAACTGAAGAGGATTCCTGGCTACCTGAAAAGGACCTGCAGAATTCCAAAAGGATCCTCACAGATTATTTAAAGCTTCACCATCTCCCTTCTTCACCCCCATCCCCTTCATCTCCCACCAAGTCGAAACAATAAACAACCATGTCCATCAGTCCCATCTCCTCTTCACCCTCCACCGTCTCATCTCTCCCCCCTTCCAACGATGTTCTCTCCACCACTGCCTCCCCTAGCTGGGGAGATCACCCTCTTATTGAAGAATTTGTTCCTTCCCACTCCATTTCCCCTACCACCATTGCCAATGTTCCTCTGGCCCAACAACTCTCCAAATCCATTCCCCTTTCCCTTCGCCTTTCGGAGGGTCCAGCCTTCATTGATTCTATTGTCCTACCCACTTCCGCCTTTCCTAACCACCCTGAACCACTGACTCATGAGATGGTTACCCACATCACTCATCATCTCAGAGAACCACACCTTGCCCCGATCATTGATGCTCACCTCAACATGGAGTCATCTTTCCTTCACCTATACCACATCTTTCTCTCCAATTCCTGCCTCACCACCATTGCATCCTTCCCTACCACATCCACCAGTCATGCCCTAGTCCTCACTCATGCTCATCATATCCAAGAAACCACAGAGTACCACATCGTCCAACTCATGCACCAATTGGACATGATTCCTTTCATCAAGGACTCAGAACGATATGCTCGCCTACTTCATTCCTACAGGGAACTGTCTATACCACCTTCGCCCCCTACCCCCTCTGCATCCTCCTCTCCTCTCACTGTAAAAGAACTTGTTGCTTTAGAGTGCATTGAAGCCCATTGGACTGGAAACCAAGGTGCAATGTCTCTACCTGCTTCTCACCCCTGTTTCCATGAGACTTGTTTCACTTGCCGTCGTCTGGGACATGTTCATATCAACTGTCAGTTATACCAGTGCCCTTACTGCCACATCTCCTCCCCGGGCCATACCCAACAACGTTGTCCTCGACGTCACCACACTCCCCCACCTCTGGTCACTTCCTCCAGCTCCTCCTCATCCTCATCTCGATGATCTGGCCTATCCTGTTGTTCTTCTTCTCCCAATAGACCTATCCCTATCCCTCCTCTCTCGATGAACTCCCTATGACGCACCACTGGACAACGTCCTGTTCGATGTCCTTATCGCCCACCTCCTTCCCCTGCTGAGGAAGATATCGATTATGGCAACAATGCGTTCGATGACATGGCATGGGGTAACATTACCAGTTCCCCCTGTGGTTCACCTTAAAATTCTTTAATTTATCTTCATCGTAGCTTCGATTGTACAAAGGGGGTAATGTTACAATTCATCAGACCCCTATTTCTTTCTTTCTACACTTCTCTTACTCTTCACATGTCGGACTAACACCCTTGCTGTTCGAGCTCCACTTGGGTCTTCCCTTTTCACCCTCTACCCTGATTCTCGCTTACCTATTTAGCGTGACTCATATGCAGCTGTATTACCAAGCGACTCTTCATCGCTCACTTTATGTTATAAACACCAGTTATACCTAACTTTTACTACGCTCCTTCACCTTTGGACTTAGCCAAATTTTATCTTTCAAAGTCACGTGACCAGTACACGTGATCGTGGGACATTGACACGTGATTAGGTCTAGAACCTATGATGTCATACCTCATGGTTTTCATTTCCGCTTCGTGTGAATTCTATTCTTATCCACTTCACACGAATGCTTCTTATTTGATCCCCGTCTACTTCTATTCCCATCTACTAGTTCTAGAAGTAGTAATTCTGTACATGCACAGCTTGGTCTGTGCACCATTCCCTGTAATATAAAAGCTAGGTGGTCTTCACTGGATGCTCTCCAGTTTTGACCACTTGGTTATTCACTGTAAAAGGCTTGAGTGACTTAAGGCAACTCTCCACATACCTGTGTTAGGTTTCGTGCTTACTGGTTGGATCCAAGTGCACAATCATAGTCAAGGGGACTTGGAAGAATCGATCACATACTTGTTGTGTCGTTCTGGCCCCTGAATTACAACACTTGGTCAAAACTGTTATATACTCCGATCTGTTTTTGTTGAGACTTGGGGGATTTCGTTTCTGCACACGTGACGTGCGGTGGTCAGCTTTACAGACCATATAAAAGCTATCCATCACCCAGGGAATAGGGTAGCTCCGGACTTTTCCGAAGATTTGATTTTCTGTTCCCTCGACACTTTTAGAGGAGCCCCTTGGAAGGGCAGCTTTTGTTATGTCGTAGTTACTTGTACCTTCATTCGCAGTCCCTCTCCTTAGAGGTTGATTAGTCCATGCTAGGGTCGTGCCTAGTTTGCGAAGGACAAGCTATCCGTATTGGGGCTGAGTCGTCTTTTTATACCTCGGGGCAAAACCTTGAGTCATCACACATTATTGCAGTAACCTGCTATTGTGTTCACATAGTATATGTGTAGTTGGACAATTAGTAAAGGACAAAGAGTATGTACTTGTTATACGTCGAAACTACATAGAAGATATTACCTATGGTCGAAGAAGATTTTCCTATGCACACACGTTTGTAAACTTCCCAGAGCGCTTTTGGAAGATAGAGCACAGTAAGCAGTGGTATGAGCGCAGCTGTATTAGGAGAAAATTGCTTTTCAGAACACGAAGAAGAAGAAGGATCCCATCATACATTGTTAGGATCTGTATTAGACAAAGAAGATTATCCCCGCTCCCACTCCTCATTGTCATACGATATGGCAGACCCCGACCACCCCTCTCTCTCCACCACTCTTAAATTAATCGACCCTGGTACTTGGGATGGAACCCATTCCACTTTCAGACTATGGATCGTAAAAATCAAGATGCTCGCCGGCATCAATAATCTAACCAGCGCCCTTGCTGTGGGTTTTATCCTCGCTTAGAAGGAAAGGCTGCTGGGTTCGCTCAGCTATACTTAGAGGACATCTATAAGGCAAATCCTGTCGTCTGGCCTACTGCCGACGAAATCGAACTCCGACTTCGGGATCACTTTAGGATCAACGTCTTGGCACACGAGGCGTTGAAAAAATTAGAGAACTTATGACAAGGCTCCGACGCCATCGATATGTTCATACAGAAATTCATCATTCTGTACCAAGAGTCGGGAATCACGGAAGAGCATGCGATAGAGTTGCTCAAACGGTCGGTAGATAACCGGATATACTACCATGCAATGCTCCATACCAAGATGACGACGTTCTTGGAGCACAAGGAAGGGTTCAGAAGTATAGGGAGGACTTTTGAGCTCATGAACGTAGAGCAGGGAAGACCCGCACCAAGGTTCGCGCCTCCTCAGCGCGCAATGCCAACAACTTCGTCCGGCTATCACCCTCCTAGAGGACCGCCCCCTCATCAGTATACGAATGTGGGAACACAACCAGGGCGGGGTGTGCCTATGGATCTATCGGTCCAACAAACTTTCTCGCAGGACTGGAAGGATACCCGAGAATGTTATGGTTGTCACAAGGTTGGCCACATCTGACCTAATTGCACCCAAAACCCGAACCGCCATCCCAAGGCTTGGGAATATCAAGTATGGGATCCTCAGGCTAGAGAGTATCAAGTCTGGGAATCTTTGGGGGATCTGTTCACAGTGGAATCTCCTGTTGTCTCTGAACCGCCACTGCTGCAGCGTACAATGCAGTTTTCTAGTCGAACATCGCAACCGAGGCCTTTGCCTCAAACTCCTCAACCCTCAGGGAGTAATCATTTCTCTCACCATGCCGCCTATATGGGGGAAGAAGTGGAAGCTTACTGGAGAGACAAAATCGCCGCGGAGATGCGGCAACAGACAGCCCAGTCTTTAAAAGGGAAGTAGTCACTAAGAAGGGGGAACTTAGTGGCTACGTTGCTAAGGACATGGACATGATTGGGACTAATATGTCATGTATTACGGACCCGGACACTAGCTCATTAGGAGTTTTTTCATCTTGTACTTCGGACTCGTCTCATTGTAATACAATTCTTATTGATTCCGAAAGGGGGCCTCCTAATACAAGCTTGGCACCGGAAGTAAAAAATAGTGCGCTTGATTCCCTTATGAGACAAATGAGTCGAAGACCTTTTTCTTTTCCCTCCCCCTCTTCTATTACGTCCATGTTGCAATTGGCCGGGGCATTCTCGGTTCAGGCACATGTGGCTTTTCGAAATGAAACAAATTGGCATTTCCAAATGCTCAGCGTTCTCATTGATTCTGGTGCAACGAACACTTTTGTAGATATGGCTTGGTGTGACGCGCACCGACTCCCACTTATTGATATTGGACAATCCCTTAGTGTTCGGAACGCGGATGGCTCTGAAGGAGCAATAGGCGGTATCTGATACAAGGTTAAACTATTCATTACGATACAAAATCATTCTGAGGCTATCGAGGCTTACATTTCCAAACTCGGTACGCACTCATTAATCATTGGTTATGATTGGTTGAGATGCCATAATCCAGAAATTGACTGGGTTAGAAAGAGAATTTCCTTTTCATGCTGCACACCTTACTGTGGCGTTATCAATAATCTTACGAATATTTATTATCCCGATTCTGAGCCGGTTCACTTTTCCGAATCGGTCTCACACCACATATTAGAGGCAGGAATTGAAGAGAAAGTTCCTTCAGCCTTTCATGAGTACCTCGATGTGTTTTCAGAACAGGAAAGTACGCGTATGCCTGAGTGAAAGCCCTGGGATCACGCTATTGACCTAAAAGAAAACTTCGAGCCTAAAAAGGGTAGAGTTATCCCACTGTCCGAAAATGACATGGATGCTTTATGTAAATTCATTACGAAAGAGCTTGATAAAGGATACATTAGACCTTCTAAAAGGCCTCAAACTGTGCCAGTATTTTTTATTCCCAAGAAGACAGGTGACTGTCGGCTTGTTATGGACTACTGCTCTCTCAATGAGGGAACTATTAAAAACGCTTATCCGCTTCCACTCATTTCTTCTTTGGTCGATCGGCTCAAAGGAGCTGATTTGTTCACCACTTTGGACTTACATTGGGGTTATAACAATATCCGAATCAAGGAAGGTGACGAATGGAAAGGAGCCTTTGTCACACCTATTGGGTCTTATGAACCCACGGTTATGTACTTTGGAATGACTAACTCCCCACCTACATTCCAACAGATGATGAACGACCTCTTCAACAACATGTGGATTTGCGTAATTATTTACATAGACAACATCATGATATTTACAAAACAAAAAACTAGAAAAGAACACGAGGATATAGTTCGTGAAGTCCTACAAAGGCTTCGTGAAAATGACCTATACGTAAAACCAGAAAAATGTCACTTCTCACAGGAGAAGGTAGAATTCTTAGGGATGGTCGTGTCAAAAGAAGGTGTCAAAATGCAGGGAAAGAAGTTGGACAGAATCGCCGATTGGCCAGTTCCCACTCGGCTCAAACAGGTCCAAGGATTCCTCGGACTTTGCAATTACTACCGCCGCTTCATAGAAAATTTCACCACCATCGCATGCCCCCTTAATGACCTTACAAAAAAAGACACACCGTTTACTTGGGGTCCCTCCCAGAAGAAAGCTTTCGAGGACCTCAAACGATCTTTTACAAAGGCACCGCTTCTTGCCTATCCGGATAGGGACAAGGAGATGTGGGTAGAAACCGATGCCAGTGAGATCGCCACTGGGGCAGTTCTATCGGTAAAATGTGATGACGGACTTTGGAGGCCTTGTGCCTTTATCTCACATTCTTTAGATTCCGCAGAGCGGAATTATCCTATTTATGATAAGGAGTTGCTAGCCATCATTAGGGCACTGCAAGAATGGCGTCACCACCTTATTGGGCACGAAAGTTTCAAAGTCTGGATGGATCATAAGAACCTCCAGTACTGGAAACAGCCGCAAACCCTCTCGGGACATCAGGCCCAGTGGCACGAGCTTCTTCAAGAATTTAATTGTTCTCTTATTTATAAACCTGGTTCTTCTAACGGCAGGGCCAACGCACTTTCTCGTCGTCCAGATCATGGTGACGCTACCCCGGACCATAATACAAATATTACAGTTTTACCGGAAACCATGTTTATTAATTCTCTTTCTCTTTCTTCTCCTTTTTACGAAACTTTACAAAAAGAATCAGAAAAAATAAAAAATGAGAAAATAGAAAACTTTATTTACGATACGGACAACAAAGTTTTTATTAACTCTGTAAAGAAGGTTTACATTCCACCTTCTTTACGCATAGAACTTCTTAATATTTGCCACGATTCACCAATTGCTGGTCATTCGGGTCAGTCTAGAACAGCCCACTTACTTACACGGCACTTCACTTGGCCAGGAGTCACTCGTGAAGTTAATAACTACGTAGCTCACTGTCAGACGTGCACCCTCACGAAGGGTAAGCAACTTCACTTGGCCAGGAGTCACTCGTGAAGTTAATAACTACGTAGCTCACTGTCAGACGTGCGCCCTCACGAAGGGTAAGCAAAAGGCACCTGCAGGAAAAATAATTCCTCTTCCTGCGGCCACGAAACCTTGGGAAGATATATCTATAGACTTTATCATGGGACTTCCCGTTTCTAATTCTTTTGATTCTATTTGTGTAATCGTTAATCGATTTTCTAAAGAAGTAGTGTTCGTTCCTTGTTTCAAAACTACTTCTTCCAAGGACTTAGCTAAATTATT
>JBBPLY010000517.1:0-10946 GCA_038090035.1 Xerocomus nothofagi | reverse complement strand
AAGACGTCCAAAGCTCAGACTGGGTCGAACAACACCCACCTAAATGAGGATCATGCCTGGTTACCAGCTACAAGGGATGCTGACGAGTGACGACTCCGCGCAGACATACCATCCATGAGCTTGGTACGCTCATTGTCGCCGAATTTGTAGGTACAATGGCCACTCCCTTCATACGTCGATCCTTTTTTTACCCGTATGATTTCAATGTTCATGGGGCACAGGTATCGTGCGACACGTTGTTTGTGCACAAGAGAGCCTACTATGGTTTGTTTTCGGATCTGCCCCCGTCATCGATTCATCAGTGACTCATCACCGTAGTATCTCCAATTATATATGACCCCAAATATCGTAGGTCTCTCTGCCATGGTTGTCTATGAGTTGCCGTCCGAGATGGGAATCTTTGTATATCATATACGTATCTGAAATTTGTTTGGTTCTAGTTGTTGGGACTATCCGACGATTTAGATCTACTGAGTTCGGACTCTAGTACAGTAGGGAGAGTTCTCACAGCGAGAGCTGCAGCCTTGCAAGTGAAATTTTCCTTGTACCAGTCGTTTCACCTTACAATCGAGCATGGAGAGTAATGCGTCCCAGTCCCAGGTACATAATTCGAACGACACGTCATCGGGATGTTGCCAACTTAGTACCTTCTTGTTTGCAACAAGCTGTCAGACAGTGATATCCAGAAACTTCGTCAGCAGGTCCACGATCGATTTCGCGAATACATCTTCAATGGAATTCCTGCACACCTGATCTACATTCCAGCCATGAAAATTATCGGGCGGGACCAGATACTGGGCATATTACGACCAATGATCGGGGCGATCACTGACGAAGAGCTTCGGGACCTCCATCGAGAATCAATCGATGACTTCCGCCTTCCAGGACTAACTCAGAGGTTCGTTGAAGGAAGAATCCGATATGCCATTCTACCGCACCGTTGGTTAAACGATGAGGAGGAACCAAGCCTTCAAACCTTCGCATCTCGAGCGACGAGGCGTATGACGGGTCACAAAAAGCTGCTGAAGTTCTACAGGAATTTGGATGCTCACTCGCGTGGGCGGATACCTGCTGCATTGACAAAACCAGTAGCTCAGAACTGGACGAGGCCATCCTCTCAATGTTATGATGACCGGAATGCTCATGTTTGTATCGTATACCTCGCCGATTCTGCGTCCCAATCCAGCCTCGCCAATGACACCTGATTCACTCGTGGGTGGACGTTGCAGGAGCTTCTCTCACCCGAAAGATTGACGTTCTATGGTAGAACATGGCAACCCATCAGCAATAGCTCAAACGACAAGGAGGATGCTTACTATACCCGGTTATGAACTGCAAAGATTCGTACCCAAGACGGAGGGGGCGCGCCAAGTCCTGGTTTGGGCTTCCACAAGGAAGACAACTAGAATCGAAGATGCAGCATATTCACTTCTGGGACTCCTCAACATCACCATGCCCATTGCCTATGGGGAGGGCCACCGTGCCTTTTACAGGCTGATCGTTGAAATCATTTTCAAGTCAGTTATGAGTGGGACATTTTCCTATTCAGCATAGGGCGATCGCGGAGTCGCCCGGATGCTTCCACCCCTCCCACCGCCGATTGCCTACCGAAGCAGGCATCGCGGAGATGAATGGTTCTCAATATCGAAACGGGGTTTGCAAATTCGGCTTTTTATTATTCAAGTTCAACGCCCGTGTGGTTCCTCAGGCTCAAGCCATCTTTGCTGGTCACACGCCGGACATTATAGAGGACGTCACCATTGATCCCAAGGACGACTCGGGCGTCTTCAAACAAGTACTCGCCCGATTAGTGAATCCGGTACAGTCCAGCGATTTTAGCAGCACCTACCGATGGGCCATCGGGGTGGTAGATTTTGAACGTCTTCCAAGTTCCACGAGAGAGAGAAGGTCTAATAGAGGAGGGCGAAGACTACTTTGCTTTCCTAGCTTTCTCGCAGTCTCGCACTCGAGTCGACTACGAGGAATGGGAGCAAATAGAGACCCATAGCACCATATATATAATATATTCACTCCAAATCCACCACCGAGAAGTTGGTCACCGTGTGGATACCTCATCACGGCCACTACCCTAGCGTTATATACCTTTTATGGCCTTATAACCCCTTGTGAAGAAGTATAACTTGGTGTAATCAAGGATATAACGCTAGAATTGGTAGCTGTGATGCCTTCCAAGTAGAATACCTTTCTTACGTCATTCCATAGTCATCTGAGAGTTGCCTCGATGAGTGTCGCTGGTGGGATTTACAGCAACGTGCGGAGCTGAGGAGACCATCGTGGCCTTAAGGCGCGGCAGTCGGACACAATAACCAGCAGACTGGCAGCAACTTCCGGGATAATTAGCTCTACACACTGCCATATGGAGCCAAGTCAAACGGCGAACTTGAACGTCAGTACTTCGCGCTCCCCACCACAATTTATCATCATCCGACTCGATTTTACCAAACTGTGAGCCCAGACTCCCGTCTCCCTGGGAAAAGGAAGATTACCTTATTCCACTGGTGGTTGGCATATGCCGAAAGCTCTGCATCAATAGTACTACGCCCATACAAGTCTAAATTGAAGCAGACGGCGATTCGCATCACGGACACGCGGGGCAGCTGCGGGCTCTCACAGGACGTCTCACCTCATCTTGGTCCGGGAGGGCGAGGAGCTAGCCGGACACGCCGGATGCGCGATTACAGCAGCGTATGCACTGGCATCTACGAGCTCCAGCCTCCAAGGCAAATGGTCAGACGACATACCAAGATAATTGCATTTCTTACTCTGGACATAGGATGATCCTTTGAACCTCCCCCAACCGCCGATATCTTAAGATCTGGGACACGGATGGAGCGCAAAACTATGAGGTAAACATCCTGCTTCTCCGAGTCTGGGGTTCTATTCGTCACATGTGCGTGTGTGCCAGTGTCACGGCGTGTGTGAACCATATACATTTCCACTGGCAAGAGCCGCTGTCGTGGACTGATACTCTGCATTGGGAGTCCCTTTTTCCAGTCGCTGATATCTCCAGTCAGACCTGTGGCGCAAACTGGACGCGAAAACTGGGCGCAGATCAGTGGCGCAAACTGGGCGCAGATGTGGCGCAAACTGGGCGCAGATCCGGGGCGCAAACTACTCCCACTTCTCTGGGGTTTTAGGGGACTGTGATAGCCTGGTCGAGCAGGATAAAAGAGTACACACCCAGCACACACCCCAGCTACTTCGCTACGATAACACCCCACCTCAACGATGTCCACCGAAGACCTTGCCCTCATCCATTCAAAGACTTGTGCTATCCTTGAAGAGCTCTACAAGGCAAAGGGTCAGCCGGACAGCCTTGATGATGCTTTTTTCAAGGAATTTTTCAACCGGATCAGCACCGATGTTGATCTCGGTCTCAAGGAACCCGAACCTAGGGCTCCACACGCGACTGACGCAAAGTTATCCCGCACGGACAGAGGTGTTGTTGATGTTCGTATCGCTAGCAAGAACGAAAAATTCCTTGTCAGCTCGCTTGCGGTCGGTGAGTAACCCATTTGCCTGCCTGGAAATATGTCTCAACACCAAGTGACCAGTCAAAACCATAACTGGGACTTCTCAGAGGTTTGGATCTGACCGGGGCTCGGGCAGCTACCTCATGACGGACGTATCGGGAATACCCAATATCACAATCAAGACGGGCAGTGCTGTCGTTGCGGTAAGCTACCTTTCTGACGGATGGCTTCATCGTGATAAGCTAATAAATTCGTCGTTTTCCCCTCGTAGTTTGTGGGTGAGTCCGATCCCATTCGATATGGCAGCATAATACATATTTTACTTCATTTACTAATTCTTGCTCCTAGGCCTGCCAACCAAGGTTGTAACCGAGGCAGGCAACGGAAGATGGGTCTCGATTTGATGATCCTCTCACGAATGCGCCCGTTTTCTTTTTCTTCAAATACGAAATAACCCTTTAAAAATGTTCTGTGCTATGTACCTGCTTGCTACGACCCCAACGTTACCTGCGCCACGTCCTGTACTTGTATTTCGTTGAAATTTGATGTCTGTGTATGGGGTCTACAAAATCATCCTGAGAATTCGTGATATCCGACTCCTTCCCAATGCTGTTTGAGTGAGGGACTGTGAGGGGCGACTGACGAGGGAAGGGGACTCAGCTCACCGACACGCCACTCCAACATCGCCCGGGCCAATCAAAACTCACTCACAGCGACGGCTGGAGGACGAGACTTGTAATCAGCGCCAGTGGGCCGAATGAGCGGTGGGCAAATAACTTGAAGCGGACGGCGACTCGCGATTACAGCATCGTATGCATTTACGAGCTCCAGCCCCCAAGGGACGAGGTCAGACGATGTACAAAGATAATTGTGTTTCCTACTCTGGACGTACTAGTAGGACGACTCGGATACTATGAACGTCGTCGAGTCCTCCAACTGCCAATATCCCCCAGCTGTTTGTAATAATAATGGCAGTCGCGGCAAATTTGTGTCGCATCTCGTCCTTAGCCTTTCAGTGAACCCCAATGGCGCACAAAACAATAACTCTGTGCATTTCTGGGGGTCAAAGGAAGAAACTGAAGCTCCTTGAAGTCATGGATGACACCACAAACTCGACATCCAACGATTCCAACCCATCCGATGTGACCAAACCGATGTCCCTGGCGCCCCAGCGATGACGAAATCTCAGACTCAAACTCAGACTTGAAGCTTGAGCGATAATGATTCTGACAAGAAAGCACAGCAAAGCGATAAAGACCGATGCAAAGTGGATGCTATCACTGGTGAAAGCGGAAGCGTGACAAGCTAGGTGCATATATGCACCTTCCGCCGCATCTGTACATGACCACGATCTAACTGGCTACTATATCGTACTATGTATAAAGCCTGCTGTGACCACCGAGCTCGAGGTTCCTGAGGTGAAAGATGTGACCTTTGTTGTCGTCATCACATCTGCTGCCGAGATGAACAAATCACAAGCGAAGCGAGTCACGTCCGCATCTTTTTCCTGGAGATTAAACCTTTTCGTACCTTCCACAATCTATCTGCACAAGCCACTGCCAATGACCAGATGTGCCAGAGGTTCCTTGAAATCTCGTCTGGCCACATCCTGATGGCGATGCCTTTCGGCATCAGTGCCTTTGGACCTCGCCTTTGTATCTACGTACACCGCTGCCACCTGGCAACTCACCCCACGCCGTATCCTTCCAGATCCAAATCTTCTTATAGCCATTGCCCCAGAGGGACGATGGGAATTCGATGTTATGGAGGAGGGTGAAGTGAAGTTGAAGGGGGTCATCGCTGAAGTGAAGACGACAGCCACAAAGCTCTAGGCTCAAAGATGAAGAATTGGCAGACCTGTGGATAGTAGATCCAATTTTTTTCAGAGAATAACCAATTGACGATGCAGATCCACTGAATTACATCGACATTATCTACAGCCCTGTGAATTTGAGCGAAACCAAGACCCAATGAAAATCAGCAACTCAATGAATGAATCATCATCCACGAGTCTCAAAGCCCAAAACTCGAGTGAAGCATACGAGAAGTGTAGCTCAGACGACGACCAACGTCGTCAATGATCGCGAGCAGGGAGTCGAGCCCAGCAGCGAGGATACCCGCAGCAGCAAGGCCACAACCACGTACGACTTCATCCTCGCACCCTTCCTCACCGACAAGCTCGATGCGGATACTTCCGTGATCCTCGTCCTCACCCTCACCGTCTACCGCCATCCCAACGCCCTGGCGACCCGACTCCCCACCAACTGGACCATCCGCTGTGCAAAACGGCTCGAATGGCCACCTACCGTCGTCGGATACACCCACGAGGGCGAAACGAGTTGCGTCCCTCGAAGCGGATGGATCAACATCTTCTCGACGTCGATGACTCGGCAGCGCCCTTCGTCCTTCTCTAGCATCAGAACCAGCATCAATACTGTCCAATGAGGACGCACGCACGCACCACTCGAGCGTTGCGTCCCTCTCGACACCAGTCGACCCCGTCCTTCATCTGTCCGGCCGTCACCTGCGCTCACTAGCAAGGACGAGGCAGCTCAGTTCGTCCCTCCTGGGACTGGATGCTCCCCCCCCCCGTGTGCCTAATCAACGTCTCGCCACGCCATTTCTCCAACACCCAGAATCGAGGTCGAACCGTCGACCTTGACCTGGTGAGTTACTCTCGTTGACGGGCTCGTTGTTGACACTCCTCGTCTGAGTAACAACAGAGTGACAAGTGAATTTGTTGGGATGAGGATTCGGATAGCATCTTAGAGTAGTGATCACCGTTCACGTCGGTGGTTATCGGGGTGCTCAAAATGAGCTCAAATGAGGCACCGAGTGTGCTGAGCGTGAGCACTCTGAAATGTGTCGCAATGAATCGTCAGCGACGGAGATGGACCTGTCGATGTCAACAAGGTTCGATAAAAAGCTATAGCACGACCTGAGCGAGCATGACGGTGTGGGGATGAAATTGTGAAAAGATATCAGCGAGGTCGCGGAATTGTGAATGACAAATCACATTGACACTATCCATGGCCAATCCCACTTTCATCTTCTCCACTAACCCCCCTGCTTCACATTCGCTGGTCTATAGTCTCGACGACCGGATCAACACCGTCTGGTACGTCCTCCCCAACGGGAATGAACATGAACACAGTCAACACTAGTCTGGTGACCAGACCGTCGGACTCCGATGATCATGAGAGATCAATCGATCATGGCCTGGAAATGGTGCATCTGGATCCGACTGGATCGATATATGTACCTCCGACTTGACGGTCCGGGACATGACCAATGGCAGTGCGCCAGGACGTGTGCAGATGAGGGAGTGCTCGTGCGATACGTGGCAAGCATGAGCATGTATACAGCGCATGCTCGTCGCAGTGCACGCAAAGGGGGGAGGGGGGCACGACGAGGGCCATGGCGTGGCGAGGGTGGTGGTACGACGTGGGATGGGAGCGCGCTTGAGTGCGTGCACGCTCCGATAATCGATTCAGTAAACCATCATGTGCAACTAACCCACCACGCGAACGGGAACGCCAGGCTTTCATAATGCCCCACAATGCTATTCCACCGTTCGGGCTGGGGTACTCCCAGACTGCCATTTCATTGACGAGAGTGAACATCGTGTTGGGGAGCCGTGGCCTGTGATGATCCGTGCAGATGAGATCAAGGGAATTTTGGACCAGTTTCCAGAACGCTCGACGGTGATAATGATGGAAATTTGGACAGAAATTGTGGAATAAATGAGGGCCTCACCCGTCTCAGATGTGGCTAGTCTATTACGCAGTGAGGTACGAGCGTAGGGTTAGACTTAGGTCTTTGAGCGAACGGCAAAGCGCGGCGTCGCTTCTTGCCTTCGCTCTGCATCCACCTCCGTTGTGCTCAACAACGACGGCCAGAACTTCTCGTCTGTCCGAATCACTCTTCGAGTATTTTCTCCCACCCACCACTCCACTGGGCTCTGTTTCGTCAATGAACTCAACTTCGCACCTCACAGCATCACCTCATTGTGGTGCCCTATGGCTTCGTGGGATCTCTACGCTGTGAGGCTGGCCGCCCACCCTCGCAGCTCACCTCAACTGTAACTCCACAGGACCATAGGGTGCTGGGAAGCGCTGCGCGCTTTCGCCCACCCGCTTCACCATCTCATCACACACAGTAGCACTATATGTCATTGCCACGTACATAGCCAAGCACATGAAGTGACTTCAAAGAGTGGAAGTTGACAGCAAATATCGAGGAAGGGCGGTGCTAGTAATACCGCACTTACCCCTTCACGATATGATCATATTTCCCACTACCAGCGCTCTCAGCTTTCAAGCCTTATGTCTCGGCCTCAACTCTCGTCTTGAGCCTTGAGGAGCAGTATGGGATTCATATCTCAACCACATCCCGAAGTTCCTCTTGATGCGGCACAACCAGAATACGACTTTATTGTTGTAGGTAAGTCTCCATTCTTTCGAAACCTCTTTAGGCCGCGACACGTGACCGTTTTCTTCTAGGAGGAGGCACCGCAGGATGCGTAATTGCCAACCGACTCTCTCAGAACCCCCAACATCGCGTCCTTTTGGTCGAACGAGGACCTGTTGCCGATTCCTGGGTCTCGCGTGTCCCACTTTTGTCGTCTGACTTTGCTTCAGACGGTTCGCGAACACGAAAGGTTCTGAGCACTCCTCAAGTTGCCATCCAAGGGAATTCATTTGGACTGTATCCCGGGTCCACACTGGGAGGTAGTTCGAGAATAAATCAGATGATTTACACGCGTGGATTACCGGCAGAGTATGACGCTTGGAGGGACGCTGGGAATCCCGGCTGGGGATGGGGTGACATGAAGCCGTATTTTGTCAAATATGAGAAAGCTTTATATGAGTCGAACCCGTCGGACCATGGAAGAACTGGTATGCACATCGTTAATCACTGGTTGGGGTTTCGTCGTTGAAACGTCCATAGGTGAATGGTGTAACCAGACGCCGTCTGACCTGCAATTTCCTGGATTTCCCTAGTACGTCCGCCAAAGTGATCTATTTACTTTTATGAACAACGTCGATAGTGTTATAACTGCGGCAGAAAATATCGGCTTGCCCTACATCAAGGATGTGAACTCGTGTGGTGTCGACGGCGCTGTTGGGCTGCGGACATTTATATTTTACCAGGGACCAAGATCAATACCGACATTCGACCTACCATGCCTTCCTACCTGCAAATTTATGTCACCAGCGCAAGGCCAATCTTCACATCATGACGAACGTCACTGTAGATTCGCTGGTAATAAACGGAGACCGGTGCGAGAGTATTAACGTTAGGAGCAAAGGTGTAAAGAAGACAATAAAATCCACGTATGAAGTTATCGTGTCTGCTGGGCCGTTTGGCTCGCCACATATTCTTATGCTGAGGTACGATCTTATATTTTGTATCTCAACGCACCAGCACGTCACTGACACTTCGCCGCCGTTTTTAGTGGTATAGGGCCCGCCAGCCATCTTACGGAACACGGTATCCCTGTCATGAAAGACTTGCCCAGCGTGAGGGATCATCTGGTTCGTTTTCGTCTTCATCATCATGCGGCTCGACTGACCGGTTCTCTCAGCAAGACCATTTCGCAGTCTCTGTTGCTTTCGAAGTACCGATGCATCATTCCCTGCTTTGCCTGGAAAAGCGTCCTTGGATATTCATTGTAGAACTCATCCGATATCTGCTCTGGGGAACCAGGC
Source organism: Xerocomus nothofagi (assembly GCA_038090035.1). NCBI lineage: Eukaryota > Fungi > Basidiomycota > Agaricomycetes > Boletales > Boletaceae > Xerocomus > Xerocomus nothofagi. The sequence goes on along the minus strand of JBBPLY010000517.1, from coordinate 1,741 downwards.
TACTATTAGCGCCAGTCCTACAGGTGACCATCTTTGCTGCGACATCCCACTTGGACGATAGAGGTATGCCGATAAAGACCAAGACATAGGATAAAGATACCCTTCCCGACGTAGAAATCATGCCGGTGCGGTTATCCCGACTGCCATCATCCATTTTCAAGCTAATCTTGCTTTCGTTAGATGGTATACGACAGTACGGATACCCCCGAAAAAGGAAGAGGGATGTTCAGCATGCTGAACGCCCTTCTTCGTCCCAAAAGTAAAGGAACTGTACGCCTGTCATCCAAAAACCCGGAAGATTCTCTCATCATCAGCCCACGCTACCTCACACATCCAGACGACTTTATTCCCCTCCGAGCTTCCGTCCGTCTAAGTCTTAGACTTCGAGACCAGATGATCGCTCAAGGATACCCCCTCAAAGACTGGGATGGAATCAAGGGCGACGAGGACGACGCGGCTATCGACAAGCTTGTTTTGAGGAGAAACCGAACGACGTATCATTATACCTCAACTTGTCGGATGGCCCCGGAAGGAGAGGAAGGAGGGGTGGTGAATCGTGAGTTGCTGGTTCACGGATTTAAGAATTTGAGGGTGGCTGATTCATCGATATTCCCTTGGGTGCTCGGGACGCATCTGCAGGCCCCGGTCGTCGCAGTGGCGGAGAAGTGTGCGGATATGGTTTGCGAAAGAGAGAAAGCGTCTAGGTTTGGTTGCCAGTGTATATCTGATGGTGGCACGACGCAGTGACGCTTTACCGGCTGACCACGCTTTGAAATCTTGCATCCTGACAACCATATGTGCAGTTCTTCAGCTTCAACGACCGACTCAGCTGAGCGTGAACACCACGTTGACTCAGCATTTTTCCCCTTGCCTCAGGTGTGATGCATTGATGGCCCTTGCTCCTTCACCAGCATCATATGCAATGAATCTCGTTCCTTGAACTTCATCATTGGATCGAGACACGGAAGTAAATTTCTGGGTGAGGACTAACTAGTATGTCCAACCGTTCAGCATCGTTGCCACTCCAGACGATCTACCAGATTCCCGATTGTGGCTCCTCGAGAGAGCTTTGATCAACAGTGATCCTGTCGTCAATCGGTCGGCCACCCAGGCAGCCCCGGGCCGAGTTGGGTTTGTGATTCCGTTGACTGAGGTGACCCAGGTGGTGGAGATCGTACGTGACAAGACAAGCCGTTGAGATCTAACGGACTAGGCAGCCAATCAGAGGCCTTCGTCGCGGCAACCGTAAGCATTGTAATCCGCTAAACCTCCGTCGCTTGTTTCATCTTAGCTGTTTCGCAGATGGACTTGAAGTACTAGAACGCGGCTTGTGGCGACTGTGGCGACGACACCCCTTGGGAGCCCGTTTTTGCCGTTCCCACGCGGTCGCTCTCCGGTCTTACTACAACTGTTCATCCGGCCTTGTTGGCCCTGTGCATGTTGTGTGTGAGTTCGCAATGTCGGTGATCTTGTCGTTGGCGCTGTCAGGCACATTTTCATGCTGACCGTCCTGCACGACTCCTCGCCCTCTCCCCGTTCCAACCTTGAAATTCTCCTTGGCTTCCGCAACCTCTCGTTTCGGCTCGTGTCGACGGTGTCGCACTTCTGCCAGTGGCTGCTTCGCTCGTTGCCATTTCGGCTTCTCGAGTCAAAGGTAGACAACAAAAGCTTTGGTGTCTCCCATGTCCTGTTTGCTGCCTACCTCGACTCGCTCATGACTCTCCATGCCGCTGGTGCTGAA
>JBBPLY010000515.1:0-10967 GCA_038090035.1 Xerocomus nothofagi | reverse complement strand
TCCCTTGTAATATAAAAGCTAAGTGGTCTTCGCTGGATGCTCTCCAGTTTTGACCACTTGGTTATTCGCTGTAAAAGGCTTGAGTGACTTAAGGCAACTCTCCTCATACCTGAGCTAGGTTCTTGTGTGTGCTTGTTGGAACCAAGTGGTTAATCTTGGTCAAGGGGACTTGGCAACGTCGATCACATATTGTTGTGTCGCATTGGCCCCTGAATCATAACAAGAGTAGTTATCTTCCTTGACAGATATCTGTTTGCGGACACCAGACGCCCACTCGTCAATGGCACACTCAATCTGTAGACCTCATTAGTGTGAATAGACATGTGCAATCAGACTTATGGCGGTGAGCACCAGAGCAAATCCTGCACGTGGGAATGGATTATAATCCGACGACCAGACGATGCCATCGTCTGACTTGTTCTTGAATAGGACTTCATTGATGACCTGTTGGATGGTGGGACTAGCATAGATCCCTTTATGGTTGTTGAGATTTTTGCCATGAGTCTTGAAACAATTTGAGCTAGCTGCTACTATGGCTACTGTATGTGTTGGCGACCTATGGCTTTAGGCACAACCAAACACTTCGAACCGAGACTTAGTAGAGACGAGGAAAAGCTAGAGGGAATTCCAGCAAGAACTTGACTAGAGTTCTGCTGGCGTTGCATTCATACTATATATACTAAACTACTGTTTGTGCATGTGTACATACATAGAACATAATGGAACGTTGTAGAACGTTCTGATGACGTATTGTGAGAAAGAGAAGCATGGAGTGGGAATAAAGAAGCATAGCCGTGGGTACGGAATGGAAGTCCAGAAGAGAAGCCCACGGTGATTAAATACATGAGGCGTACAGCCTCGCATAGCCGTGATCCCATCGGGCACGGAGATTAAACACAGCCGAGTGCACAGCAACTCAGCCACATGACGTGAGGGGCGCACAGCAGCCACTCATACCACGATCACATGACACAGGCACGTGATAAGGTCACGTGATCCATCAAGGAAAACGTTGAAGTCCATTTTATGTAGTGTAAGGCGTCCGTTAGCCTTTAATAAAATAAGGAAAAATATGAAAATAATAGGTAAAAATACAGCGTTCGTAACACTCGGAGTGGGTTGGGACATATCAACCACTGTGAAAAAGGTGAGAGCAGGAGAGGGACAGGGAAAATGGACAGTGTACGTAGGTTTAAATGAGAAAAAAAAAGGTTAGCGAAGAATGGAGACATACGAAATGCCTATGAAATGTGTCAGCAGTAAATTTGAAGGAGACAACAGTGCCGGCACCGTCTTTCCTAGTTGCTTTACCATGCCACGCATTGGCTGCTCCATAGTCGCCCAACATGCCTGCACCCTCTGTGGACAGGCCTTTCCTAGTGCAAGCAGTGTCCGCCGGCACATTGCACACTCAGCTAGTTGCCGAGCAGCTGCCGTGAATGAAGCTGGGACACGGGTCAGGTCCAAAGATAAGTGTTATAAACACCAGTTATATCTAACTTTTACTATGCTCCTTCAAACTTTGGACTTCGTCATATTTTATCTTTCAAAGTCACGAGACCAGTTGCACGTGATCGTGGGACATTGACACGTGATTAGGTCTAGAACCTATGATGTCATACCTCATGGTTTTCATTTCCGCTTCGTGTGAATTCTATTATTACTCTCTTCACACGAACGCTTCTTATTTGATCCCCGTCTACTTCTATTCCCATCTACTAGTTCTAGAAGTAGTAATTCTGTACATGCACAGCTTGGTCTGTGCACCGTTCCTTGTAATATAAAAGCTAGGTGGTCTTCGCTGGATGCTCTCCAGTTTTGACCACTTGGTTATTCACTGTAAAAAGCTTGAGTGACTTAAGGCAACTCTCCACATACCTGTGTTAGGTTTCGTGCTTAGTGGTTGGATCCGAGTGCTCAATTGTAGTCAAGGGGACTTGGCAGTATCGATCACATATTGTTGTGTCGTGCTGGCCCCTGAATTACAACAATAAGCAGCTTCCACTGGCAGATGAAACCGATCGGCACTGGCACGGTGAAAAAGATTGGCGCAGCAAACACAGTCAGCCTTATGAAGACGATCAGCAAGTTCATTTACCTGACATTCAGGAAGGTGACCCAGGAGATGAGAACTAGAGCTCACAACTGGAGAAGACAATCAGCAAGATCCTTTACCTGGCGTTCATGGCATAAATGATCAGCCATATGAAGTGGGCATCCCTCCTCCAACCTGAAATCCTTTACCTGTCACGACTGAAGAGTTTCCGCGCTATGCAATGGAGTTTAATGAGCAGGCAGCCAGTGAGGTTCTGGGTGTGGGTAAAACAGGTTATGCTGCAATGAAGGACTGGCAAGAGTCATTAGGAGCGGCTCAAGGAGGCATTTATGCACCATTTGCTGATAGGGAAGAGTGGGAGCTGAGTGAATGGCTCCTCAATAATGTTAATCAACGGGCTACAGAAGAATTTCTCAAGTTACCAATTGTGAGCAGCGTTGCAATTTGAATAACGTGTACTTACCTGGATGTGAACAAACTCGCATGCGCACTCGGCCGAGCTATCAAAGCAAGTATAAGTTTATGAAAACAATCGATCAGTTGCCAATCGGCCCAGAGTGGAAATGTGAAATCATTTGAGTTTGTGGAGATGAATGCACAGGTTCGGAGGAAGTGGGGGACGAGGTGGGGGACGACAATGACGAAGATAGTATGGAAGAACTCGAGCTGTGAATGCACGACCCTGTTGCCTGCATGGAGGAATTAATCAGCAACCCCGCATTCCATGGCAATATTGCATACAAACCTGAGAAAGTGTACACTGATTGTCAAGGTACAACTCGACAATACGATGAGATGTGGACTGGGGAATGGTGGTGGAATACACAAGTGAGTACTACACATGTCAGATGAGGACAGACGAACCTCATTGAAGATTATCAGCTGTGTCTACCCACTGGAGCAACCATAGCGCCTGTAATATTGGCGTCTGACAAGACTGAATTGTCCCGTTTCAAAGGCGACAAGAGCGCTTGGCCAGTATACTTGAGCATAGGAAATATATCTAAGAGCGTTCGTCGACAATCAGCCAGCCATGCTTCGGTTTTATTGGGCTACTTACCTGTGTCCAAGCTCACATCCTTCAAAGATAACTCGGTCGGCGGCTACCGATTATTTCATTATTGTATGAAAAAGCTCCTCCAGCCTCTTGTTGCAGCTGGAAAGGATGGTGTTGAGATGGTGTGCGGTGATGGGTGTATCCAGCACATTTTCCCTATCATGGCGGCCTACATTGGGGATCACCCAGAGCAGTGCCTCGTGGCCTGTTGCGCTGAGAACAGGTGCCCCAAGTGCCTCGTGCGTGCAGATCAAAGAGGCGCAAACATCAAGTTTGCCGATTGCAACCAAATTCAAACAACCAATATTCTACACGAGCAAGCTACCAGTCAATACCCCCGATTTCATCACTCACGGCCTCCGTCCAGTCTTCTTCCCATTCTGGTCCAACCTTCCCCACTCAGACATCTTTGTCTGCATTTGTTCCGACATCCTACATCAACTCCACCAAGGTATTTTCAAGGACCATCTCAAAAAATGGTGCACGGATATCGCTGGCAAGCAAAACTTTGACACTCGTTTCCGTGCAATGCCCTACTACCCTGGGCTGCGTCACTGGAAGGATGGTATTTCAAAAGTCAAGCAATGGACCGGTAGTGATCACAAACAGCTACAACGGGTTTTCGTCACCTCCCTCATCGGTACTACTGCTCATGTTGATGTTCTCAGAGCCGGTTGCGCACTACTTGATTTTATCTACATCACGCAGTATCAAACCCATACCGACGACATGATACACGCCTTACATCAAGCTCTCAACAATTTCCAGACACCAAGGCAGTTTTCATCGATCTTGACTGCCGAGAACATTTCAACATCCCAAAACTGCACTCGCTGCTACATTACACGGACACAATTAAGAAGCTAGGCAGTCTGGATGGGTTAAATACGGAGTCGTCCGAACGATTACATATCGACTATGCGAAGAGGGTCTACATCAAGAGCAACCGCCGGGATTACACTGCTCAGATGACCAAGTGGCTTCAGTGCCAAGAAGCTGTCATTTGGTTCAAGGCATACCTGCGCTGGCATGATCTGAGTCGTATCAGTGCATCTGGTACCATGGAGTACACAAATGGGTACTCAACTTGTTGGCGACCTATGGCTTAGGCACAACCGAACACTTCGAACCGGAGACTTAGTAGAGACAAGAGTGAGCTAGAGGGGATTCCAGCAAGAACTTGACTAGAGTTCTGCTGGCGTTGCATTCATACTATATATACTAAACTACTGTTTGGACATGTGTACATACATAGAACATAATGGAACATTGTGGAACGTTCAAGAAGCGTATCGTGAGAATGAGAAGCATGGAGTGGGAAATAAGAAGCATAGCCGTGGGTATGGAATGGAAGTCCAGAAAAGAAGCCCACGGTGATTAAATACATGAGGCGTACAGCCTCGCATAGCCGTGATCCCATCGGGCACGGAGATTAAACACAGCCGAGTGCACAGCAACTCAGCCACATGACGTGAGGGGCGCACAGCAGCCACTCATACCACGGTCACATGACATAGGCACGTGATAAGGTCACGTGATCCATCAAGGAAAACGTTGAAGTCCATTCTATGTAGTGTAGGGCGTCCGTTAGCCCTTAATAAAATAAGGAAAAATGTACAAAATATATAGGAAAATAGAGCGTTTGTAACACAACTGACCACATACCATTTGCTGTAGAAAACCCTACGGCCCAGGCTGCCCGGTATCGCATCACAAGCCGCCCTCATTTTCCTAAGTGCTCCGTCCAATACTTAGTTGAACACCATGGTGCAACCAACTTTGTTGAGGCTGTAAAATCCTTCGTTGAAACCTTACCACGTGCTGGTCAGTTCTTTGACCCAAACCTCAATGACCAGTTTGATTGTTTCAGCAACATCGTCATTCCTCTGCAGCCTATGGAACACGTGCTAGAGTCAGGGGACAGATATGCAAGGATCTGGTGCCATCCGCCACGATCCAACGGTCAATGCAAGCCACCAACGCCCGCTCGTTTCGACACCGTTCTCATCATGACCAATGCAGAGGAGCAGAAGCAAGGGGGCTTTCATGGTTAGTATTTCATATCCTCATGTTCATAGTCTGATCTGTGTCTATCATGATAGGATTGCGTGTCGCCGAGCTTCGTGCAATATTCCAGCTGCCTCCTCATCTTGGTAAAATTTCTGGACCCCTTATCTATGTGCACTGGTTCAAACTGCTACATCATATTGATACAAAAATTCAGATGTTTTGTATCGCATGGTCAACACGAAACCATCAACCCAGTGTGGCCGTTGTTCCTATCTCTCAAGTGGTTCAACCGTGCCATTTAGTTCCAAAATTTCTGACTGGGGCCGTGAATCCTCTATGGAAGCACGACCATATTATGTCTTCTGCCGAAATATTCTACTTAAACAGGTATATAGACCTTCACACGTTTGAGCAGTACAGATTGCATGGTGGCACAATTTGATGGAGTTCTGTAGCACTTGTAGCACACATAGTACGACTGATGTACCCAGTAGACGGTGGTAGTCACGTAAATTTATGCGCTCACTACAGTAGTTGCCATAGTATATGACATAAGAGACACCAGCGATGTTGACGACATCGTACGACATCGACTATGTCGTAATGTCGTTTACTACCGGCATTTTTCTTTTTTACTGATGTGGTAAATCAGACGGGAGGACGTCAGGTATTTTTACAGATCGAAGCAGAGCGCCTTTGGAAGGGATATTCGAAAACGAATGGATGTATGGGTATATGGTGTGTTCACTGATCGACTCAGTCCTTGGACACCAGTTAGGTGGAGTTGGATGGAGCAAGCTCGGAAACATACTTGTTGAGGATAAGGTATGAAGAGAGGAGCATATAATGAGAGAATTCATTTCCTTGACAAGCAAAACCTGGTTTCTGGGTCAATATCATACCTTGAGTCTAGATGAGTTCTTGCTGGATTCCCCTCTGGCATTTCACTAGTCTCTATTAAGTCTCGTTTGAAGTGTTTGGTTGTGCCTACTGTTACAGTTGCGCCTATTCCACCTCTACGGTATTCCTCTTCTTCGGCGCATACCTTCACCCTTGTCCTTTACAAGGTTTTCCTTGGACTCTCATTGTATACCGGATACAATTTCCCTCCTATCTTTCCTGGTCACGTGACCTGACATCATCATGACATCACTCACTCTAGACTCTACGTCATTGCCTAGACCAGGTACGCTATCTATGATATCATACCCTCTACCCCGTTATTCTTGTTATCTATGATGTCACTCCTCATGCTTCACGCATGTACGCTTCTAGACTGGTTCTAGATCGTTGTACCCTGTACCCAGTTACTATACTTATCCGACCCTACACCCTATGGTACTATACAGTAGCTTAGTCAGCGTAGCACCACATTACTATATAATACACGACGACATAAGGTCTACCCCAAGTAGATCTTATTTGTCATTTGACACCATTACGCTTGAACAACGGTTCAATCCCTCCTCCCCTCTAAGTCACTCTTGTGTCAAGTGTCAGTCCTAGACCTTTGCAAGACCAGGATACTCTCAAGGAAGATCCTTCACGCCTAACGACAACGTTATAGGCGTTACCTCCAGTGAGCCCTCGACTACGGTTATAACTACGTTTACCATCGTCCACCCTTGTCTACGAACCCTTTCGGTTCTATAGGAGTATTGCCCTGTTGCATACCCTATCTACGTCAGCACGTATCTGAGGTCTGCAACACCTACTGTCATAGGTCACCAACATTAGAACTTGACTATCATCTTTACTCGCTTTCGAGCACTTCATACGTGGCCCCTAGCGTTAAAGGGAAATAGCTGGACCCGAGGCTTAATGGGACTAGTTATGAATTACCTACCATCTTCTTTCCACCCTTGCACGTAGTCACCGGGTTACTCCGGGATAGTCCGTTAGCTGCTAGTAGCGCGGAAGTTGGTGTGCTCGAGAGCACTTAAAGGCTTAGTTGCTGCCACAAACACCCCTTTATCTTCTTTGTCCTTTGGGACGGGTGCTCGTGACACCACCTTATCTTTTTACATAAAGAGTAGTCGAAGAGGCTATTGCTTCAATACTCGTACTGTGGTTGGAGTTGAAAAGTCCTCACCCAGTATCATAACTTTTACATACAGATGTTCCCCTCTTCCTCACACATTAAGGTTGAAGACCTCAACATCATCCTCCCACTCTGTCTTCCATCCAAGGACATAAAACAAGAATCGGATATCGACCTGAATGACATCATTATGGGACTTGAACAAGAAGCTCCTCGATCCGTTAACGAACAGATTCGAGAGATAAGACACCATATCGGTGAAAGGGATCTTTACGATCCATTCCAAGAAACACTCACTCGTTGGTTAAACGAGTTGATCGAAAGAAGAGCTAGATCAGAAGAAGCTGGTTGGCTAATCCAAGAAGCACAGAGACAAGCTGTGGTCGCTGCAAGAAGACAATCCCTCCGAGACAGACGAAGTCTCCAAGCTCCTCTCCGAATTCCCACCACTGTCACCAATCAGAATGGACGGAACCGACCTCCACGAGCAAATCGCTCAACTGTCAGATATCATGAACAATCTGGCAGGACAAGTAATTGCCTTGCAGCAGCAGGTAGCACAGCAGGCACAAGTTCAGGCCCAAGCACCGGCCCCCATTGCAGGACCATCAGGAGGGTTCCAACCCCCTGAAAATAAGTTTTCTCAGAAGGTGGAGATCGCCCCGGACCCAGGTTGGTTTGATGGCGATTATAAACGCTACCCTACATGGCGTAGCAAAATGAAAATGTACCTAGAGATCTATGATAAGGCTTTTGGTACTCTAAAGGAAGAAAACGTGGCTGTACTGTCACAAATCCGACCCAGTCCAGATGGGAAGGATATATACGGTGCCAAAGCTTGGGCACAATCAAAGCTCGAAGGACTAACGAGCACAAGGCAATGGCTGAGCAGAGCCAATCTGTTCAAAGAACTCGACAATCGATTCTGCCCGGGAAATGAAAAGGACATGGCTATGCAGAAGTTGGTAGCTATGAAACAAGGAAAGGGGGAAAGAATTGAAGATTTCATTATAAAATGGCTTACGTTATTCCAACGCTCCCAATGCAATAACGCTATGGGAGTATACCTCTTAGAGACACAGGTCTCTACATCCACCCTCCAGCTGATATTTGCCAACAATATGAGAAAGACAACAGTTGACGAATACATCAAACTTATCAAGGAGAGAGGAAATGCGTTGGAAGCCTTTGCCATCCGAAGCAACCAGGGGCGCATCTGGAGTACGAACGCACGTAATGATTCTAAACCTGTGTTGCAAGGTGAAAATGTGATGGACATTGATGCAGTACATACTCAAAACGGCTGCTTTAATTGTAAAGGTGATCACATGGTACGAGATTGCCCGAAACCCAAGAAACAATGTCCCAAATGCTCCTTCCTTGGGGGAGGGCATAGAAAGGATTGCACTGATTGCTGCACTGTCTGCATGGCTTCAGTTAGCAACAAGGACAAACCGAAGAAGAGCCACACTTCTTCGGACAAGGACAAGGACGACCCCCGATCCAGAGTCATAAAAGAAATGGATTTCGAAGGAATGAGGGCTTATTTCAAAGACCTCGAAGCTACGGACAAAAAGGGAAAAGGCAAGCCCACGTGATCGAACCGGGTGATCATGTGGTTACAGACAAGGACCCTTCATTTAGTAACAAATATTCTATATTCACCTTGGATGACAAGGGAAGCATGTACTCTATTTCAGATTCTATTTCATCTACCGAAGATGGGTCCCATGCTAGTCATGGGCTTGCTGCATGGAAATGCAGGCTTAATTCGTCTTTTAAATCCCAAAAAAATATTTTACCTTCAAAACAAACCCCGGAAGGGATCCTAATATGGTCCGTTAGAATCAAGAATGAAATCTCGCTTGACGTACGAGTAGCAGGAGCTACGACCAAGCGAGATATGCATGAAACCAAAGCCCTGCTAGACTCAGGAGCTAATGGAATATTCGTTGATCGAAAATGGATTAGCAGAAACAAGATTCACACCACCGAATTGGATTGGGATATCCCAGTTTATAACGTCGATGGAACAAAGAACTCCACCGGTAATATTATGCATACGGCGGAAATTATTGTGGAATACCAGGGTCACCATGAGAAGACTACGGCTGAAGTAACCGATCTTGGGAAAAACTCGATTATATTAGGATATAGCTGGTTGAATAAGCACAATCCAGAAATAGACTGGCAGACTGGATCTGTCAAACTTTCGAGATGTCCTCGGAGTTGCTATTTATTACAGGAACGAAGCATGTTACTCCGCATGATGGAAGAAAAGGAGTTAAATGACATGCTGTACATCTATTGGCAATTACGCTCTTTAGAACCGCCGAAAAAGGTGGAGAAAACTGCCGAAGAACTGGTTCCTAGGCAATACCATAAATTTATAGATCGTTTCCAAAAGAAGAATTCGGAATGAATGCCTGAAAGAAAAGCTTGGGATCATGCAATTGATTTGCGACTGGACTTTAAACCCCGAAAAGGAAGGATGTTCCCTACATCGGAGGTAGAACGCAAGGAGATAGACGAATTCATTGACGAACAATTACGCAAAGGCTATATTCGTCCCTCTAAATCTCCTATGACATCACCGGTATTCTTTGTCCCAAAGAAAACAGGCGATAAGCGTATGGTACAGGATTACCGATATCTAAATGAACAGACGATCAAAAACAACTATCCCCTTCCTTTAATTTCACAGCTCATAGATCGGCTCAAAGGATCTAAACTATTTACTAAAATGGACTTACGATGGGGATATAATAATGTCCGAATGAAGGAAGGCGATGAATGGAAAGCCGCTTTCATATGTCACAGAGGAAGTTTCGAACCTCTTGTGATGTTCTTCGGATTATGTAATTCCCCCGCCACGTTTCAAGCAATGATGAACGACATACTCCACGACATGCAGGGTTGCGTCATCATTTACATGGATGATATTTTAATATTTACGAAAACGGACAACCAAGAAGAACACGACAAGATTGTGATGGAAGTCCTCAAGCGGTTGGAAGAGAATGACCTCTTCGTCAAACCAGAGAAGTGTACCTTTAGCGTCAAAGAAATTGACATGCTCAGAATGATCGTTACCCCCGAGGGAGTGAAAATGGACCAAACGAGGTCGACGCTATTTTGGAATGGCCTGCTCCCACGAACATAAAGGGAGTTAGAAGCTTCTTAGGTCTGGCAAACTTCTACTGCCACTTTATCTATAATTATTCGCAGGTGGCTAGACCCCTGCATGATCTCACGAAGATGGATGAGACCTGGATCTGGTCAGATACGGAACAAAAGGCGTTTGATATGCTTAAAGAACATTTTACCACAGCGCTGGTCCTCACATATCCGGACGGCGAATGTGTATTTAGATTAGAATGCAATGCATTGGACTATGCCACCGGTGCGGTACTATCTTTAGAAAAGGATGGAAAATGGCATCCCATCGCTTACACTTCCCACTCTATGACCGCAGAGCAAAGGAATTATCTGATTGGTGACAAAGAAATGTTGGCTATTATTAACGTTCTAGAGCAATGGAGGCATTATTTAGAAGGCGCAAATCACCAATTTGAAATTTGGTCCAATCATGCCAATTTGCAATACTTTATGAAGACCCAAGACCTCAATGGACGGCAGGCACGTTGGGTGCAATATTTATCCCGCTTCAATTGCACATTGATCAAGAAGCCTGGCACTAGTATGGGAAAAGCAGACGCCCTTAGCCGACGAGAAGACCATGCTCTCAGCATAGAAAACAATAATAAGGGTGTCATATTCATTCCCCCAGAACGTGTTTGGTT
>JBBPLY010000512.1:0-11084 GCA_038090035.1 Xerocomus nothofagi | reverse complement strand
CACTACGATTCCGCCCGCAAGATGACAGTCTGTGTGACGAGTCAGATTATCGTGCCACAACAACATATTCACGCACATCTCACCAAATTACTTTGTGGTTTACAGAGATCCGCCGACGGTGTAGATAGCCACCCGATCCAATAAGAGAGTTCAGCGTTCTAACACAGCTGTGAATGACGTCAGGGACTATGAAATCAGTTACCTGTCCTTCGGATCAGTTTTCGTGCCATCATCAGTGCCATGTCGTGCAGACGTGCAGAAAAAGTACTGGAAGATGACCGATTTCGAGGGATCGTTCAACATCTTGAAACGCGGCTCTGAAACTTGTCTGAATATAAATGACAACTTGAACCCGGGACATTCTGCAAAGAGGGAATTTTTCATCTTTGTGCTGGACCCCCACATTTGAACCATCTACGGTCGGATCTCTGAATACGTCCACAAGACGCCTTAGCGCCGGAGTCTCTCACCACCGTAAAGGAAATTCTGTACTCCCTTGATTCTCCGTGATCACCCCCACAGACAGCAACCCGTTTCCAATTGGCGACCGAATTGTCTGCCAGTGGACTAGACCGGGAATCGGCGTCTACACGAACGATCCAAATAGGCTTGCAATTCGCGGGGAAGGCGCGAACGATGTAGCAGTGCGACCGCCAAAACGTCGTTCACCTGATTCGGGTTGGACCTTACTCAAGTCCATATACTGCACCGCTTCCGCTGGACCCTTCTTTGGACTTTTCGCGCAAGATTGATGACAATCCACCGTCCTCGTCTGCGTCAGAACACACGCTTTGGCAAACGAGGCCTCAAACCCACCAGATCTCGAGTGCTCATTGGCAAAAGGCACCACCAAATTTCCCGCGATGCAGCAACAAGACACGGAAGTTGTGGGCACTTGCTCAATATTCGATATGACCATCAGGCAAGAGGTGGAGAACCAGATCGACGGCTCGTCGATGTTCTGGACATCAGTTGACCCATCACAACGTCAAAGGAGAGGAAGAACCAACGGTGGACTGAAACAATGCTTAGAGTGTTTGGGATGACATCGAATGCGCCGACCCTGTCGCAGTCGTACCTCGCCTCTTCCTTTGCGAAATTAGACAAGAAATATAGGGGTACCAATTCGAGATTGGGTACGAACACACAGGCTGTCACCCGCCAGGTTCCCCGACGTGTCGGTCATCCATGACAACAAATTCCAGCTCAAGAATCGGGTGCCCACGGAACTAGGGGTATGTACTCGTCGACTTGGTACCTGAGAATGACTCAGAGTAAAAACAGACATACCCATTATCGTGCACGAGGGTGACCTTGTGCTGGATGAATACCTGGGCAAGGGAATGCAGGCGGGGGAAGAAGAGCTTCCTGATGGGTATGACCCTAGCTTTGCGCCGTCTACCCCAATTTGACGGGGAAGCGATGGACTTTCCTATCGTAAGATGCTATAAAGGACTGCTTGTGGCTGGAAACCTGGCACTGAGGCCGCGATGGAATGGTTATGCCACATGGAAGACCCGGCACGCTCGCGCGCATTGGGACTTCTAGGAAGACTGTCGTGGGCCAGACATAGACGGTCCGATTCGGCTCAGTCATAGGGAAGGATAGTTCGGGCATCGCAAAGCCGTCGGGAGATTGAACGCGTCGCTGGCAGACATGGATTTCACGCACGCCCAAGTACGCAAGGCAGGAATCCGGAATGTGTGGTGGGATGGTGGTTCATTCATCCCGAAAAGACTCTCCGTGGGGGGTGCGCGCATACGGAAATGGAAAAGGAGAGGGTCTGCCTGGTTCTGGGGCTTTGCCAAATTACCGATTAAAGGCGTCGTTCTCGCACAAAGAACTGAGCGTACATTCGGGATATTGTATCGCACGCGTTCGACCGCCGCGATCGCGAGGAGGAATGGATGTAGACGGGAATGAAGGATGGCTGTATCACTCACGGCTGAAGAAGTTGGCGTACGTGTAACGTGTTTAGGGGCGAAACAAGCCGAGACAAAGTTCGGAGTTTACCCAAGTACCACGGCATCTCGGCTCAGTGCATATTGAGTTGGAGCAGTTTCAATCGGAGTCTCGGAGATGAGCACATTCTGCAAAGAATGGACTGCAAAATCTAAATAACTTGCAACGATCGTTTTTGGCGTGTCCTCCTCCTTCAAGTTTCCAGACGCTCTGACGGGGACCCTGCATAGGAACGCGCTCCAGCTCTCACATCGACATGCAGGCGTTCTATTATTTTGGTTGCAAAACGGCAATGAATCCTCGACAAGACCGAGGGCAACGCCTGGCACCCTAATCAGCGGCCACCCCGGCGTCTGATGCGTTTTTACCGCCACCCCAAACAGGTTGTGGTCATGCGTCTTCGGGCGACTACCAGTAATATGATGGCAGAAAGTCCACCCACATACTCAACCCATGTTCCGTCGCCAACTCCCTCCTCCAGACTGTCAGTGTTTCGATCATCATCCCCCCCCCACACACACACCTTGCAAGAGATGTACTGACACAAAGAATCCCCGCAAGTCATCTGGGAGATGGAGAAAGCCACTGGGGTGTCTGCGCAGCAATTGACCGCACTCCGTCCAGGAATGAGTAACATCCGGGAGAAGCTGCGTCTGGCTTCGACGCGGCACACGACGGAGGTAGAAGATGCGGCATACTCATTGTTTGGAATCTTCTTGGTTACTGGTATACCGGTAATATACGGTGAAGGGGATAATGCCCTTGGGGGTCTACTGGCACACACCCTTGCCAAGTCCGGAGACACGAGCATCCTTGCATGGAGTGGACAGTCTGGCAGCTACAATAGTTGCCTGCCTGCTTGTGTCACCGTGTATGACACGCCACCTCACCCTTCCGGTCTTCAATTACGCCGAGATAGAAAACATGACGGCGAAATTGCGCACCTCCGATACCCTCGATCCCGGTTCAGCCCTGAACCTATACAAGCGCCTCACCGGGCTTCCCGCACCTTCGTTCGCACTGGCAGCGCTCCGGATCACACTTCCGTGCATCGCCTTCCAACTCCCGCCTCTTTGCCGAACCCGTCAAAACTTGAACGTTTACCGTGCAGATACTTTCGCATTTGGAATGGTGAAAATCAAAACCAAACGGGATCTGCATCGGCTGAATTCTCTATATCTCGCTCATCCCTGGCTGGATACTCTCCTCCACCGTGAAACCACGCGGGGCGGCGAATCCATGGAGGATGACGTCGTAGTAGAGTCGGCCACCTCACTGTTAGTCACAGATGATCATGATGAAGTCACCTTTGACGAAGAAATCAATGACGATTCCTCGTGGCTTCTTGACGCAGGATCGCTGCTGCAGCCGCCTGCTCCTGTAGGTACAAGTACTGTATCGATCGACGGAGACACGGGTGCCGCATTTCAACTCGTCGCCCGTCTCAGACAGCCATTTGGGGCACTCTTGTTTAGCCACCATAGTGGCACAGGTGCCCAGGCGAAGTATATGGGAGTCGCAGCCGATAACAAAATTACTGTGCGGATCCAGGAGAACATGTCCCTGAACAATCTTCTCGCCAATGTACGTGTACTTGAAACTGTGTAATTCCTCCGTGGCGTTTCGGGCGATACTTATATAGTAGCACGTTACTGTAACAATCGCCGACATTTCACTTCGATTTGCTAGCCACCTGATTACTCGGAAATGCCGCCTGCGGCGGCAGAAACCTTGCTTGACGGCTTGCGATTGAGCACAAAAGAATAACGATCAAATCAATTCCAAGTCCAATCCCTGTTTGCGACAATGGCTTGTGATGCGGTAATGACTGACAGTAAGCATATAAGCATGCGAATTATCAAAGATCGAGGGTATTCAAAAGCTATCAAAAAGAGGGTAATCAAAGCTGTCAGGAAGAGCCTAGGTAGTATTCGGAGTCAAAACCATCAAATGGAGGGTAATCAAAGCTAGAGTATCAAGCATACTTAGCCCGCTTGGCTGGAGAAACGCTGTGGCTGATGACGAGGTCTCAGGTCAATGAGGTGTTGCCAGAGGTGCACGACGAGGTGGAGGACACGACGGCGCACAGTAATGCGTCGATCGTGGGGGGAGCGTCGAGGTGCTACGAACGCGCATATGCGATCGACGAAGGCTGTCAGGTCGTCAGCACGAGACGGCAAATGACGGCGACGTGCCTGTTACACCAAGGACACCACCAGCACCACCTGGACAGCCAGACGGACCCGTGCGACGAGAAATGAAGCCCCCAAGCGTGCAGCTCGTGGGGGGAGAGTGAATGTGTGAGCTGTGACAAGGAACTTGCCAGCGACGAGGTGACGCCGTCGGGAGTACGCCAGGATACCGAGGACACCAGGAGACGGCCGAAGAACTGCAGAACACGTCAGAACGTCAGCGCGACGAGTTGGAGCAGTTGTATGGGAGGTACTCACTGGCACCCACAGGTGCTCGAGTCGAGCTACATGTGACGGGACGCGAGGTGAAGGTGCAGGGAGGCTACTAGAGCACTCAGGGACATTCCAGAAGCCACGTGGACGAGCGCGTCGACGGGACGAACGCGCAACGTCGAGGTACAAGTCCTGGGGGTCAATTTGGCCAGCAGGACGCACTGGGAGCCAACGGCGTCGACCGGAGCCGCGAGATCGTTGGAGCCGGCGTGTACACGCATGTGGGAGCTCCTAGACGCGTTAGCGACAAGCCTGGCAACAGGACGAACTCACCGTGTCGATGTAAAAGGCCAGCAGGCCAGGAGGGTGAGAAAGAGGTTCAGAGCGAGTCAGATGACTCCGGACACAGAACGGACGGGAAATGCACTTACCTAGGTGCAATAGAATATCCCAGGAGCGGCGCTACGCAGCACATCGGCGAAACGAAATCGTCAGATCAGTATTTGGGGCCAGGAGGTCAAGTAGGCGAGGGGGTTGAGTTGCACGACTTCGAGGTCGATTCGGACAACGAAAATGCTGGCGGCGGCGGCGTATACAATGTGATAGACGATTGTGACGATGGCACAACGAGAGGCGGACGCTGCGACTCACGACGAGTCGAAACAAAGTCGCTAGCTGCAGCCTGTGAAGAAGCAAGTGAGCGAGAACGGCGAAAGCGCTCGATGGCGGACGTACCTAGGCCATCTACACCATCCAGGAACCACTGCAGACGACCTATCTGAGCCGCGAACCCACCGCGTCGGCGAGGAAAGCTCAAGACCCGATCTACATGGTCGGTAAGGCCAAAACGCGAAATGGACTTACCGAGTAAACCGGTCGCGTCAGGATCGTATCGGAAGCTTCGGATGCGTTGTACATACGCCATAGAGGTTGTGGAGACGATCCGACACCACCACGGACAAGCCGGACGCTCTAGAGGCCGAGGAAGATGAGCTGCAGGTAATATGAGACTGATACCAGCGTCGCCAACGCTAGCCGTTTAGCCGAGGCGCGACTCACAAATCGGGTAACCGCTCGATCGCAGCGCGCGCATTCGTTCATACGGACTACGGACTCTGCGGACAAGTGCTGCAACCCAGGACATTTAGCTAGGTATTTCTTTTTACCTATTTTTCTGTTTCTTTTCCGCTTTGTGAGGTGTTGAAGTTATTAGCGTATACAAACGGTAGCCACTTGTCTTGCCCGTTCGTTATCTTGCTTGCAATAGAACATTGCACTTTGGTTCATCACACTTTACATATAAATGCCGACCTAGATTGGTGCAACCTACATACGCATTGATTTACTGATCAAGAGTCGGAGACTGGCGTGTGAAGCGCCGCTACGATGAGTTTATTGTGATACCATTTTGCAACCCTTTAAGAGCAACTGTCTTGGATGACAGCGAAATCCCGGAGACCTGGATACCTGCAACACCAGTTTTAAAAGACGTTCTACATTCAACATCTTAGAAGGGCATACCGAGTGCGCTGACTGTTTGAATGGATGAGTATTCGTTCATCTGTGATCAAATTGGCACTTACCGGTGAGATTCTCTCCGGAGATTTCCCATTGAAATGACTCTTCAGTGAGCAACACTTTAGTAAAGCGCGCGAGCACGTTGACGTCTTCCGCTTCAAAGGTAGTCTGGACACTCAGTGTAGCCCCAACACCGCCTACGACATTGACGTCATCCATATGCATCGTTCCGAGAACCTGACCATCCCAAGAAACGGCCAAAGCATTGCCAAAGGAGATGATAGCGTCAACTGAGGAAATGTCAGCACATATATTTATGTTAGCACTCCAATCATCTCACAAGGACCTGCGTTAGTGATGCTTCCGTTCAGTCGAGCCCCTGGACAGCGGCTTAGTTAGTTAGATCTAGGCCATAACAAATCCCAACTACCAAAGGATGTTTCTTTGGGATCCATTATGACGACGGAGTCGATGCTAATGAGCCTTAGTTTGTTTTTTTTAAATTTAAAATATTCGATGGTCACTACGTACCCAAGCACAATTTCGGACACAATTTTCTGCACAATAGGTTGCGCCAATACAGGCAAGATGAGATTCAGGCTACTGTCAGTCGCAATTGGAACACTGAGTTGAGTGTAATCAAGAGTTGACATATATTCGCCTGAACCCAAGGATCAAAAATCCCAGAGTGGTCACAAGAACAACATTGAACATACCGATTGTAAGTTCCGCGGACAGCTGGACATCGCCACGCAGCTGTTTGAAAGCTGTGTCGACGAAGGAGGGCAGATCGAAACCACTGGGAGAACACATTCAACACAAGAAACCAAGCTATTGAATGCTCGTACGTGAAGTTGTTGCTCTTACGACTGACTGGAGTCGAGTCTGCGTTCGTGGCTGCGACATAAGAATATCCACCCAATGCCACAATAACATCCAAGAGTACCGGATCAAGGCCAGCCTGCACGGCAAGAACGCGGGTGAGAGTAAACAACTTCGGAGGGTCAAAGTTCATATTGAGATCCAGCGGAGGGGATGTTGTCGTTGACTTTCCAGCGACAAAGAAATTGGTATTTGTCTGAATGGTACCAAGAGCAAGTCCGTGAGATGTGACGGATGAAGTGATCTGGGTGATTTTAAAGCCTGCCGTGAATGGATTGACAAGGTCCACGGTAACTCGGCTAATATTGTTCTGGTGAAAGGTTGTTGGAAGTACTGGCGGAAAATTAAAAAAAATCGGTGAAATAGAATACGTTGGGACCTACACTCTAATGAACCGCTAGACACTAGACTCGACTTCAAGCCAGGTAGAATTGTGGTGATATTCAAGCTGTTGAAAGCTGGCAACAAAGACTCCACCTGAGTGCTTCCGCTGAACCCGGCAATTGCGAGCTCGACATCTGAATATGGCATCGTTGAATTTCAAACCAAGAGTCGAGAAAAGTCCTAACCAGTGCCGCCAATGAAATCATTGAATGTTTGCATTCCTTGAGGGCTGTTGTTCGGCTGGAGACCACACCATGAGTGCGAGCGAAAGGAGGCAATGGAACCAAGTCACCTCAAAATCGGACGTCGAAGTCAATGAATTATTACCCATGTAGAGCGTTAGATTAGGCATTAGAGCAGTGCCAAGAACAGCCCCGCCTCTCTGTAGTTGAAAGGCTAACGGGACATGTAAAACTCATAACTCATAAGATGATACCTAGGAGAGCTTACTTAGATCACCAGTGGCCAGCTGAAGATTCGATGGGTTGACAATGGATACTATGATGAACAATGAGCGTGATGGATGGGTCGCATTTGTGCCACCAACCGACGATGCCAAGATTCAGAGCTTGCTGGGTGCCACCCAACACGTCTACGGATTCAATGGTTGTAAATCCTTTCAATCCTTGCAAACCGCTCAAGCTCGTAGTCACGTTGACTTGGATGGGATCAAGCGTGATTTGACCAAGACTTGTGCTTGCTACGGCGGTCGAGTTGCCTACCATCAAAAACTCGATGGTCTGCGAGTCCGTAAGCTCAGTGTCTTTGAATAATGATGTCAGAAGTGAGCTGTTGGCAGAGAAGAGCTTGGGCTTACTGAATGCAGAGAAGGATCCGTGTCCTTCGTCCGTCGTGTTTAGAAATCCGTCTGAATTGGTTATATTAATTTGACCCTGAGTGTCTGTTGGTCCCAAAACACTGATGGACGAAGTAGAAGCACCCAGAGGCTATATCAAGAAAGTTAGTAGAGTGCCAATAACTGAGATATATTTGGTGCACCGTAGAAAGCTCAGCGACGATCGATCCATTCTGCACGATATTGAACTGGTTCCGGATCGCTGAAACGGATACGCCGAACCCGAAAGGAAGCACTATATGCCGACGCAATCGTGAGTTCCAACCCGAATGATGATGGTAGGTGTCCTACCCATCGATGCATAAACTGAGTCGCTATCGATCCGGGGATTCCACGCAGTCTCTGGTGTAAAGGTGAGTGCTAAACTGCCGATCTCAATGGATTGTATTGGATTAATCGGCGCCACAGACTGAAACGGAACAGTCAGAACGAGGCTTTCGATACCCTGACTGAGCCAAGATATCACCGCTCCATCCGATTGGATGGTGGACTTTCCGGTTGCAAGGACAGGTGAACTCTGATGGTTGAAGTAATTGGTGAACAATTGCGAAACCGCCGCGAGGTCTGCGGGTGTGGTCTGCGGAACAAGAACTCCGCTGAGCGTGATGTTGTTATCTCCAGGGAACTAATGATGGAATAGGTGTAAGCATCTGTTGACCATCAAAGGGGGGTCAAGAATACCAGTCGGATGTTCATCCCAGCACCACTACCCAAATAGACGTCTTGGTAAGAAAGACCGAAAACCACTGTCCCAAGATCGAGTGCGAACGGACTGAAGGTAGTCTCTAGTAGTTGTTCTGATATCATCAAAAAGTAACCGACCTTGGATTGTTGAGCTGCGTGACTGTGACAAAGTTGATACCGCCGGCGGGATTATCGCTAGGCAACTGTAGATCCTCCAGCCGAATATTTCCAGCAAAATTGTTAATACCTACAAGGGACCTGATAAGAGAGGATAAGAGAGGTCCAGAAACAGAAATAACCGTTAATTGTAACCATCTTGTTAAACGATATACCATGGACAGTTGGAAATTTCCCCGCCTGCACGGAGAGATCGTAACTTTCGAGTTCCCAAGTGAAGTTTTGAGACGTGATCATAGCGGACGTAAACTGACTAAAAGCATCCTGGTCTGTGATGTAGAAGGTGGTCGTATCGTTTATTGTGGCACGTTTGTTGCTAGCATACAATGCGGATAGCTGCATGTATCCGAGGGGAACCTTTGTGGAGCCGTCCATCCAACTGACGTTTACAGGACTGGCAAAGGAAATGACCGCAGAGAGTATACCAGTATGGGCGACCTGATCAAAAATGTCGATATCCAAACAGAGTTGTACAGGATTTACATACCGTGCTTTGCAAGGATAATTGGAAACTGTAACGTGAAGACATAAGGGACGTATAAGGGACGACGTAGGACGAAAGGGGGGTTGACATACGAAGCATTCGTAGGGCTAGCGATGGCAGCCGCTGTGACATCAATGGTGGTTTTGGTGACAACATCTCGGATGATGACTTTGACGACGGGGAACAAGATGATGAATAGCAAGGCAAGGGAGAGGCATAACCCTATGATGGAAGTGATGAACCAGCGACGCTTGTAAAGCGGGAGTTTGGGTGGGGAAGCGGTGTCAGGCTGATCAAGCTTCGCGTAAGCTGCCGCGGTGATGGGAGGTACACCAGCAGGAGTGGTGGTAGGGAAGGTATCGTTAACTAGTTTAAGGAAAGGATCGGCACTCTGGTCGTCAACACCTGCCGGGGCAACAGCGTTTCCTAGAAAGAGAATGAGCGGGCGCAAGAAAGAGAGAAAGGAAAACAGACGAGCGAGAGACGCGTCTGAACGAGATGCGATAGGGAAGGAGACGAGGCTGCCCGGGATAGCAGACGCGAGTTGCGCCATGCGGTGGGGGAGAGGGACCGATTCGTCGAAGGAAGTTTCATCGGCGGTATCAGCTATAAGGACTCGGTTGGCAATGATCCTACCTGCAAAGGCGCGAAGTTCGTAACGTTACCTCTTGGCCACTCTAGCACCGTAGTAAGTCATTTGAGAGTTTTGATTCAATAGACAACATCCAACAAAAAAGGAAAAATCAGCCTGGGTCTCACTGGAAAACAGATTCGAAGAATACATTGTAAGTTACGTGACGCACTTCTCGATTGCCGATTACTCTAGGATCAATGCGACGAAGTTGAACACGCACGGGACACGATTTTCATTCATCTCGGATCAAGGAAACGCATATAAGGTGCGAATTGTGCTCGTTACCGTACCGTACTACCGCAGTAGGCTACTAGGTCGGCCCAAAGGTCGGGAATGCCCGTCAATAATGCCCCTAGCGAGGCCGCATCGGCTAGGATCTGCATTTCCTAAGCGCTCATTCAGTGCTGAGGTTCATTGCAGACAAAAATAGGATTTTGCCGTACAATGCTAGCGCTCTGGTCCAATCAGAGACCTTGGCAACTAAGCCCTCACTAAGCCCTCGCGTAGGCTCGCGAAAGCCTCCAGAATTGCTGCTCCCTCTGAGTCGTCCAAGTCTATGTTACCGTATTTGGTTAACTCAGGTTTTGAGCTCGTTTTTAGATATAGTTGATACTATCTTTGGGTATACGTTATGAGTCTTATTCGCTTCTGAGTTGGTCCACCGGCGGGAGGTGAACACTCTTGGCAGCAGTTTTTAGATTTTCCCATGACCTTAAGGGGGGGTTTTTTGGCGGGCGGAAACTAGCCTTAGAGGTCACGGTTGGCGTGTGCAAGCTTCTCGCGATCACCTGGAGCTCATCCAGCGTTCATTATGAAGCTTTTGCGCTGCTTTCTCGAGCATCTGGTGACCATCTAACAACCTGTCTTTTGCGCGTTGACTCGATGTGTGTGGTGTGCATTCGCTCGCATTCGTAAACCGTGATCAATATTCATGTCGAGCTGAAATTGTGTGTTCGCCATGTGTATGTACGCACTACGATTCCGCCCGCAAGATGACAGTCTGTGTGACGAGTCAGATTATCGTGCCACAACAACATATTCACGCACATCTCACCAAATTACTTTGTGGTTTACAGAGATCCGCCGACGGTGTAGATA
>JBBPLY010000511.1:0-11120 GCA_038090035.1 Xerocomus nothofagi | reverse complement strand
TCCAAGCACTCTTTCCACACAGTTGGTTTTAAGCTCTTAAGCCCCTGTTTACAGCAGATCAAAGGTCAACTGTCTAATCCAAGGACTAACCCTTCAACAGACAGGAAACTCTTATCTGATCACTTGGGAGATGATTTGATGATCAGCCAGACAGCTGTGAGGAGATTCCAATGAGTTACTCACAGTTTCCAAGATCAGCTATGTCACACCACAATCAAGGCAGCGGAAAAAGGGAAAGAGTTGTATTGGGCTTCACTTGTGCTCGAGATTACAGTACACGAAGTCACATGACATGTTTGAAGTCGCGGCTCGGTTGTCGCAGTACACGAAGTCATGTGACGTTTGAAAGTCGCGGCTCGGGTAGGTGGTGCTAACGGACGACGGCTGAGATCGGAGTGCCACATGGTTTTGGATGCCCATAAAAGGGTCAAAACGTGGCATAGCCGACTACACGACATTTAGCCGACCCAAGCGACCCAGGCGATTGAAGCGTCGCCAGTGATTCTCCCACACCCCGTTCTCCGTTATACTTTTGGATACTTTTGGATCCTCTCAGCACGGTATGTACTACGTCCGTTGTCAGCTTCAGGTCCAGCCTATCCGGCAACGGGAGCATCGTCTGTTAGTCGTCGGCATCAATCTATGCTCTTTCCGACGATCGGATGAGGTGAGTGACAGAACCGGGTAGCCATATTCAAGCCACCGAAGAACGCGGGTATGTCAAATACGCGGCACCGGCATCGAGAGGGGAACTTCGAGGCGACATGATAGGGTCTCAACTCGCCACAAGACGCATACCATCATGCGAGCTCACCTCGCGCGAGTCGGCGGTGCGACCGATCAACATTCTTACTCTCACTTGGAGAAGTCCTGATAACTCGAAGCGCGGAGCAACGATCTCATCGTCATGATGTCAAGTACATCGCCGTGGCGCTTACAAGCACCGTATGGATCGCGTCGGCGAGTCTACCAACCCGAAAGGAATCCGACGTTTGATTATTGCGTCCGACTCGGTGCCGTCGTCACGACTTCGCAACCGGCAATACTAACGGTAGGAGCACTACAAGAAACCCCTTCGCGGTGGCTAGAGCGCACGAATACGCCGCCACGAAATGATGGACATGCTGGACACTGCATATGGCGATCAACGAGTTCGACGGACGACACGAGCGTCAACCACTTTTGGACGCACGACTCGACGAACGGTCGATCGGCGAAGGAATCAAAGCCCGCACGTGGTCACCAGATTTCAAGCTTTTCGTGCCCCTCGTGTCAGGGCTATACTACAAGTCCCTGCACACGGTAACGAGGTATCGAACTCGGCATCTGGACATGCGAGAATCTACCGCTACTCATAGCGAGGATCGTCGCTGAGTTGCTTCCAGCCTGACACCCCCGGGTGACTGGTTGCGGTTCCATAGGTCGACACGTCCGAGTCGCTGACGAATTCTTGAGAGGACTGCAATGTCTGCACAGGACAAGATAGAGTACAACAAGTATAATCATTCAGATGATACATTGTGCTGCTCGTACGACGGTGCAAGCCATAAGCAGATGGGGGACAGTGTTACGAGAGACCAATCCAACCAAAAAAAAAAGAGCGAGATCATAGCAAACGATTCAAGCAATGGAAACGAAACGAACGAACGAAAAAGTCACATACATATGGATGCTCACCGCTCCCTCGTCTTCCGACTCACCAACATATCCTGTACCCTTGCCCATCGTGCGTCCACGTCGAACGGATACTTGTCCACCCGAATCTTTTCCAACCGTGGCATCACCACCCTCAAACACCTCGCCAGCGCTTCCATCTTGTTTTCGTCGTCCTCGATGGGAGAGTGTCCGAGGCGGATGTGGGTAAGGTGGTGGTTCGTCACGTCCCATTCATTTTCATCTTCACCTTCGTCCTCCATCTCCACCTCACCTTCGGTCCCAACCTGGGTAAGTTGCTTCCCTTTCCCGTCAACCCCCGGCGGCAGCGCCAGGGACCCGTCAAAGACGAACCACAACGTCTCCAACTGCGGACACGCCCTCAACACCGCCAACAGCGCTCCTACGCTCGCAACCGGTCTCGTCTTGGTCACGTCCCCCACGCCCACCTTCAAACTCGTCAATCCCCTCAACCCAACGATCCACGCCTCGTACCCCTTATCGTCCAGCTCAGCCGCAGAATACGTGCTCACGTCCAACTCTCTCAACGATGGAAACGAAGCGAGCGAGGAGAGGAGGGAAGGGGAGAGGGAAAAGGTGTCGCTGGCGGGGGTGCTCCAGTACGATGACGTCAATTCGATCGTGAGCGTGCGTAGTAGGGTCTTGTCCAACTGCGTCGGCAACACGTTCACCAACGCCTCCATATCCCCCGCCGTCGAATCGTCCGCGCCGATTCGTAGATGGAAGTTCGTCGGACTAGCCTGGATCGTTTCGAGGTAGCGCAAACAAAGGGCGGCGCTGTTTCCACCGAGCGATAACGTGCGGACGTGTGATGGGAGCTGGCCGACGTAGAGTGCAGTGCTCGAGTTGTTGAGCTCGATGCTGATGGTGTCGAGCATCGTTCGGGACGTCAACGTGTCCATGACTGGTTGTGAGAGCGCACAACAGCGCAAAACGCGGAGGTGAGGCCATCGTTGGACGATTTCGCCGATTTCGCGAGAATGGTCGTTATAGGAGGAGCGTGGGAAAAATGCGGTGAAAGAGGTGACGTTGGGGCAGAGATTGGGGAGATCGGCGAGTACGGCGAGTTCGGAGGAGACATGATTGGGCCAACAGATGAGGGAGAGTGAGACTGTGGTTACGCCTGGGCCTGCAAAGTATTTGATAAGAGAGACGCTCGGATCGATCAGGTTGGACATCTTGAGTTCGCTCCATACGAGTTCGATTAGATTAGGAAGCAATGGAAGGGAAGCATTAGGGTGCCGTGCGAGGGCATCGATGACGTTGTGTTGGACCGTGGCAGACATGCGCCAACAAGGACCACGGACAAACCTGACCCGCTGAGCGTATTTGTGAAATGTGACCCACTGTTTCTCGCCCATGAACATGCGGACCTATGGAAAATGGTTGCATGATGAGAGGATTCGAAGCGAACGAGAGACGTACGACAAATGAATAGTGTTTCTTTGCCCACATGCGCCGTGGCAGGACTTTGATCAACGGATCGAGACTGTCTAGACGCATCCACAACGTATCCAACGCGGGTTCGCTCAGAGTGTGGCAGGTCCGGGCGATGGATGCGAGGGTGCGTTTGCCCCAGGTGCGATCCCGTTTGTTTTCATTCTCCGGATATTCGTCAAACTGGCGTACGAAATCGAGAATGAGGTATAGGATTTCGGAGAGGAGGAGACAGCGATGGATGGATGTGGCAGGTGACTTTGTGGGTCGATTGGGTTTGAAGCGTTGTCGTATGGAGAGAAAGGGTTTCGTTACCTTTGGGGCGAGGCGTTGAGAGCTGCGTTTTTTCTGTCAGTATGGGTTGGACGGGGTGATGGACTAGGGGTGCGCACGGGTTGGCTTCGGTTGATTCTGGGTCGGGGACGGTGGGTGGTAGACAGTATGGAGAGGGCGTGGACGTGTGGTCTGGTTTTTGTCGTTTCTGGAGGGGCGACATGACCGTCGAAATGAAAGGGAGCATCGAGCGAAGAGTTGCGCACGAGGGCTGGTGGACGTTTACATGGCGCGCACGTGCTCGGTCGGACCACAACGTCGCTCCAAAGTACTACGAAAATGATGGACTACGGGGGAGATTATCTATCCTGGCACCTGGGTTCGTAGCGAAATCTGACGAGTGGAAGCGTGTCGTTCTGTAACCAACCCGGTACTGTAGTAGTTGGAACCCTGAAACTTGAATTCTCTTCGATGACGCTATCTTGCAACTGACTTCCCCTTCCCGCCGCCTAATCTAATTATTCCAACGTGGCCATGCGACCCGCTGTTGTCCACTGGACGATAACAAGTTGACCTCGAAGTCTCCTAATTTACAAACATTGTTAGTACTACATTCAATGAGATGAGAGATACATCGAGATAGATCATTCCATTCTTCAGCAAGGAAACTCATCAACCATCAAGGCGTCATCCCCCTGCCCTCTTTATCACCGCGAAATGTTCCTGTCGCTGTATCGAGAAGAGGAGGTCAGTACATACAAAGGATGATCCGACAGGTCTGCACACCTTCATCGCTCGGACGCATGCCACCTACGCCGTCACGGCAGGCCGCCCTCTAAATCCAAAGACGAGTCTCCATCGCTTTCCACCAACAGACGCTGCACGACCCGCCACCCCTCCGACTCTGCCACATCAAGCAAGTCAGATACGGCGTGCGACTCCCTCCTCGACCGAATCCTCCTCAGCCGTGGCATCACCGACTTCAGACACCTCGTCAGGTCCTCCAATCCCGCCATGTCATCCCCGATCGGCGAATGCCCCACGTGGAGCTGGGTGATGTATGGATTCGAGACGCCCCACGAGGGAACCCGGTCCGTCGTCCTCCGCTCTTCATTTCCCTCCCGCTCTTCCTCGCCATCTTCTTCATCTAGAACCGTCACGACAGGCGGCGGAGGCGGAATCGACGCATCGAACACGATATGCAACGTCTCCAAACACGAACAAGACCGCAGGATTGCAAGCACCGCTCCCACGCTTGCTATCGGTCTCGCTCTCGATCCGTCCGTAGCGCCAACTTTGAGACTCTTCAACTCTGGCCAAGCGCTCGCCATCTGCTCGTACGCAGCGTCGTCCAGTTCCGAAGCACAAAATCCATTCACGTCCAGCGTGACTAGCGAGGAAAAGGCGTACAGAGGTGCTATGAGGGGTTCTGTGAGCGGGAACGAGGAGGAATGGAGCACGAGGGCACGGCGGAAGGAGGATTTCGGCGAGATGGTCAGATGGCGCAGTCGAGTGGTGTCGAACCGCGTGGGAAGCATCGAGAAGAGGGTGTCCATGTCTGATGGAAGTGTCACATCCAGGCCGATATGGAGACGGAAGCGCGTCGGGTTTCCTTGCAGCGCTTGGAGGTACCGTATGCAGTGTAAGGCGTTACTCCCGTCGAGCGAAAACGTGTGCACCATCGGTGGGAGCTTATCGACGAAGACGTCCGTGACACCACTGTTGAGCTCGATGCTGAGCGTGCTCAACGTTTGCTGGGAGGCGAGCTCGTCCATGACGGCATTGGAAAGCGCACAGCTGCGCAGGACCCGCAGGTTGGACCATTGGTTGACGATGTCACCGATATCGCGAGAATGATCATTGAGGGTGGCACGGGGAATGGCAGCAAACGAGGTCACGTTCGGGCATAGTTTGGGTAGATCTGCCAGTACCGCCCTCGCCGAAACATAGATCGGCCAGGACACGAGAAAGAGGGAGATAGTGGTCACCTTTGGCCCTGCAAAGTACTTTATAAGAGGCACGGTTGGATCGATGACGCTGAACGTGTCTGATTCGCTCCAAACAAGCTCTGTGAGGTTGGGAAGAAGAGGGAGGGAATTCCCAGAGCATCGTGCGAGGGCAGTGACGATGTTGCGTTGAACTGACGGAGGAATTCCACGACAAGGACCGCGGAGAAAACGGACGCGTACTGCATATTTCTGGAAGGTCAACCAATGCTTATCGCCCATGAACATGCGTATCTGTGGCATACTTGCATCAAGCAAGGATAAGAAACGGGGGTCGGAAGACGCACGACGAAGCGGGTATGTTTCTTGGCCCAGACACGACATGGCAGGACCTTGATCAAGGGATCAAGGCTGTCTAAACGCACCCAAAGCAGATCCAACGAGGGTTCGCTGAATGCACTACAGGTCCGGGCGAGCGATGCGAGCGTTCGCTTGCCGAGTGATCGGTCCTCTTTTCCATCGCACTCTTCGGACGATTCGTCGTACTGGTGTATGAATGCGAGGATAACGCAAAATATTTCGGAGATGAGGAAACAGCGATGCATGGAGGTTGAGGTCGCCTTTGTGGGTCGACCCGATTTGAAGCACTGGGAAATCGAGCAGAAGCCCTTTTGGGTTCTCGAAGTGAGATGAGGCCTGGGTTCTGGCGTGAACACCTTTGATAAATCGTTTGCTACCGGGCACGCACTGGGTCTGTATGGACGGCTTGAACGAGGGCATCGTCCCTTGCTGCATATGTACGTCCGAGGTTAGGAACAAACCTTGCTAGCACAGCTTCTCGCTTGCCTGGCGGGCCGCTCACAGTCTACGATCAACCAAAATTCTCCTTTAATTCTGTCGGATTTGCCGCTGGTTTCGGCCCTTGTTTCACAAATAAATCACGAAGCGAGATTGTCGTTGCGCGCGCGCCCTGGACACGGTCCATCATGTACGGCGGAGCATTTTCGTAAATGAGAACTATCAATGTCAAGTACTGTCCGCATCATGATTCGGTCCGAGACACGACACCGCCGTTTGTTGCTCTCCATCACGACACCTATCCCGTACACTTGCGAATGAGACCTTTTCCTTGGTTTATTTGCACCAGCCTCTCTTACCCCATTGAACAACGGACGACAATCTCGGGTTTTATTCACGGTGGGAACCTTCCATAGGCATGATATCATGCCTTCCACCGTACCGAGCTCATCACCCAGATCACGACCATATCACGCAGTTCTCAAAGGTACCACTGACGTGGGGATGACCATAACATGGTACCTGTGTATCATGTGCACGAATTAGTCGATCGTTTGGAAGCCCAACGACAGAAGCCACATGTTCGACATTCAGCTGCTCGGTAGTGGGTGGGCGATCCCAGGGCGCCATTGTCTGTCGCAAGCACAATAACTCACTCGAAACCCCCTTTATCCTCGAGTGATTGGCACTCAAACCGACCGGACCCACCTCACGCTCCACGTGTTCTATTCCGAATGCGATGAATCAAGTCGAGATTTTGGAATG
This sequence comes from Xerocomus nothofagi, assembly GCA_038090035.1. Classification (NCBI taxonomy): domain Eukaryota; kingdom Fungi; phylum Basidiomycota; class Agaricomycetes; order Boletales; family Boletaceae; genus Xerocomus; species Xerocomus nothofagi. Next base: position 4,227 of record JBBPLY010000511.1, on the reverse strand, counting down.
CTCAAGGTCGTTTCAAGTTTTTTTTTTTCCCTTCTTCCCTTCCCCCCCCTTCTTTTTGTGCCCCTGCTGACGGCCGTGTGAAACATATATGCAGCTACCCCTCGTGGACCCTTTCAAGTCACCTTCCGAACAAGCAGGCGTGATCCCTTCGGAGAAACGATAAGGAGGCGCCAACATACTCGGAAATGCCCGTTGGCAAAAATTGGTGACAATGTTTCAAACGAGCGTAGGCACCGCACCCAGAGTCTCGGCAAGGAAGGTTTCAAGTCCCCGAATGAGTGTGCTTATACTGACATCCCAGAAAACGCGGTTATGATCGCGATGCCAGATCCCCGGGTCGTTGATATGCACTCGTTGGGCATCCCAAGAAGACTCGGAGCGTATCGTAACCGAAAAAAAAAAACCTGACCGATACGACGAGCATGCCATCGCGAAGCAAGACGTGGAAATATGCCGACACAGCCAGGGTTCGAAGGCTTCGCTCCGTTCCTTGCTTCAAGGGTCGCCAGAGCTTCCCGATTTCGCATCCAGTCCTGCCACTTTAGAGATAAAGTGTTGGCAAGCTGTGTCACTGAGTGGCTGAGAACGCGGTCGGTCTCACGGCCCCGGGCCCGCCAGATACCGAGCTCCCGCCGCCGGTCCTCATCCCAGCCTCGACAGCTCTCCAGGGACATCGGAGCGATGGAATGGACTACATTAGTGCTATCGTTTCGAGTTACATAAGGAATCGACGTGCAGACATGGCGTGCGCGGCATCGGAACGCCATGTTACTGGTTTCAGTCGATGTTCATTCTGATAGGAAATCACAGATGTAGTTCATAACGGCTGGAAGGAGGGAATATGCATCGATGAAGATGACACCATTGATCCGATGTATGTTGGGAGATTGCATGATGGAAGTCATGATCTATTGATAGGTACTCCAGTCCGTGATAGGGAAAAGGTATGTACTCGCAACGTCAAGTACCGCGTTGGAGGGCAATAGCTCTAGTTATTACAAAAGACGGTATAACATTGCGTATACACACCTGATGAACTGAATCCCAGCATCATTATTCCATGGATTCGTACGTACGTGTAATTTTCTGGTTAGAAATACCCTTTACGTGGTTGGTCTGGAAAGAGAGTGGCGATGCGCCCATCTGGAAATTCGGACATGTGCATGAATGCTAGCTCCTGCACAAACCCCCCTACACTACGCTGCGCCTCTACCGTCAGCATCGGCATCTGCCACTCGGATCCCCCGGAACCGCTGCTCCGCTCCTCCCGCTGTCCTTGACGCTCATACAGCAGTACACGTAAGTAGGGCTTCCTGCTGTAGAAATGACACAGGTCTCGTTGGGAAAATCTGTTCGTCGTAGAAGTTACTATTTCATCCGTCTTACCCGACACTGTGGTCGAGGCTAGCGGGGATGCCGATGGGCCGCCCAGCGCCAGTAACAGAAGCGAGGCAGTAGCAGCAGTGTCAGAAATCAGAGCGGGAGTTGCCGAGAAGTAATAGAGTCACGGAGCAGTTCATCGATAGGCATATGTAAGGCACATCGCCCATTTCCCTCGTCGTCAGCCCTGGCCGGGATATCGAGAAGACCACATGGTGAAGTGAGTCTGCTGCCCTTCAGCGAGCTTGTTGGCGCGTCGTGCGCTGCGGTCCCAAATCCGCCATACAACCGTGCTGATGAATTAGCGCTAGCTGCCAGGTGGCTAATCTCCGTGCGTGATCAAGACAATGATCTGTTGCGGAGTCTTAATCTTTGGTGGGTATGACGCTTAAGGGGCACGGTTCGTGTGGCGCGGAATGGAACCCCTGTCACGCCAGCCTGTAATACACATTTAAGGGATAGCTTGGTTTCTCCCCGGCGTATGCACTCAACGCGTGACATCCGACGACGGACGAAAGGCCTCCACGAGGTCAATCCTGGGAGCACATCACATATAAGGGACGGACGTTTGCTCGACTACGTCCCCCCAACTCCAACTCGACTTCCCTCAAGTGATCTATCAGTCGCACTACAGCCTTTTTTTTCGTTTTCATGCCGACCTCATTCGCGTACCTATGCATCTTGTTCCTGGCGAACCCCTTCTACGTCCTCACCGTCTCTATTGTCATCGGTGAGTAAACGTGGCTCGTCCACGATGCGTATTCTTCAGCCTGTTCCAGTGGCGAGCGCATTTTTGGCCGCGAGGTATTGGCCTCGACCCGCCCATCGTGCGGCCCCGAATCGTCGTACACGCCAGCAGGGTACGTGCTTCCCTTTTCCCTCGCTAAAAGGACTGCACGTTGACGCGCCGACACACAAGGCCAAATGCGCCGCAGATGCCCAATTCAAGACGTGGACCCGCCCGTCTTCGCTGAGAGGTTCGCGACGGCTGGCCGGAACCTCGGTCAGTAATCCCCCTCAGGCGCCAAAGTGGGGGGAGGACGTGATGATTAGGCGTAATTGACGCACTAGGCCCATCATCATGATGAAGTTGTCCTGTCATTCAATGGCTCCGAACGAAATCCAGGATCTGTGGGAGATCAGACAGCTTCAAGCCTGTGGCGCGAATTACTACCCACCACTACTTTCGTACACAAATTCTGTTCCTAGAAAAAAGTTTATGAGTGTGAAGTTTACGTGGATCAAGGCTACGGAGGCAATTAAAAAATATGTAATGTTTGATCTCCGACCGAAACTATCGTACGCACGCTAGTTCATTCCAATTATTCATTATAGTCTCCTTGACAAAAGTCGGATGTATTGACAACGAATGCCTGGCATTGTATTGGCCAGGTAGTAATGCGACAGGCTTGAGGCTCGAGCAGATGGCGGTCATTGGGTGACGACTGACGAGACAGACTCGTCCTAACAGTTTCCCAGATTCGAACTCCGACTCACACTTCCAGTTTTCGAAGCGATGCAACGTTCTTGCAATGAACTTGTGCAATAATAGGCTGAATGTCACCCAAAAATGGTATGTATGACCCCCCTCCGATTGGTTAATTTTTCTTGCGGAGCCAGAACCCTCCGATCTGGTTCGATCTGTGGTCTCCACCGTTTCGCAGTGGGTATCAAGGAAGATGACCAAGGTCCGTGATCCCCCCGGACGGGATCCGTCACATCGACACTGACTCGTCAGCTAAAGTGAACGCTTAGATTTCGAGCCCTTGGGGAGTCGTAACAGCGCCTTTCCTAACACGGGTACCTCAGTGAGCTCAAGGGTCCTGACAACTTGACTATGACCATCCACCATGTGTTCATTCGTGCGGACGACCAGCTCCCCTTGAATACGAGTTGTGAACACCAAATTGTGTGGATGAACTGAACGACGGGATTCGGCCCGGTAAATGGAATAGTTGCCATCCGCTTCAAAAGGACATATTCGTGAACCCCCGTTTTATTCCTCCCTCCTTTTTTTCTGTGGATTATCCCTTATCCATCCCACAAGGCTGTTTCTTGTCGCAGACACTGCCTCGAAGCCGAGAAACTGCACCCCCGATCTCACGTTCGATACCCCCTTTACATCGGGAAATACACGCCTTTGACGTTCAGACCGACTGGACCTCCCTCACGCTCTGCATTTTTTACTCCACGACCGGGGCGGGACGGAGAGGTTGTCGGTTTGGAATGCTCAAGGTGAGTTTGATTTCTTTATTTTATTTTTATTTTCCGTGCCCGCTGATACCCGTGTGGAATATATACATAGCTGCCCCTCGTGGACCCTTGCAAGCCACCTTTGGAACAAGCGGACGTGATCCCATGACGGAGTGATTCAAAAAAGGGGGGACGATTATTCAAACTTAGGACGCCGCATATTCTCGGGGAAAGAAGCTTCCAGTGGCGGAACCCTGTATGAGTGTCCTCTAGCAGCCGAAAAAAACACGTTGCTTCCGTCAGGCGGATACAGCAAGCATATAGATCGCGAAGCAGGGAGCAGAAATATCTAAATACAGTCATAGTGTTCGAGGATGTGCTTGATTCTTTGCACCACAAGCGAACCGTTGGCGCCCTGTAAAGGATATCGTAGTTCGGCCATATAGCTGTGCCGATAAACTAATGACGCAAGACCTAGAGATGGGGGGGGGTTCTTATGGGGCCGAATAGAACACGGGTCACTGTTCCAGGGGGTTCAACGGCCGCCGGAGCGACACACAATGGAGGTACATGTAGTTTACTTTTCTTCTTCGCGTAACGTGATCCAGCCACATTCCAATGTGATCGCCGACGAAGGATGAAATCAATCCAAGG
>JBBPLY010000509.1:0-11225 GCA_038090035.1 Xerocomus nothofagi | reverse complement strand
TGGTGGATTTGCCCCAAGGCTGTCAATGAGAGTTTTCCGGGTGTCCTCTAACGCTTCATGAACATGCTGTTAGATGCTCGATGATCACCAACGCACCGCACTGCAACAAACAGTTCAGGCCATCCATTGCCTGTCCGAAATTCCCTCCCGGCTGCCTAACGATCACGTCGAGTAGCCCCACGAGCGTTTCCAAGACGTCCTGGGTGAGAATGCGCTCGCGCAAAACCTGGTGTCTCGTTAACGGTCTCAAGAGAGCAACTACTCTAGGTCCATCTCGATGTTTGTGTGCGGCCAGGATAGCATTGAGACATTTCTTCGCATCGTCAAATATATCTTGTGAAAGCTCAATGTGAGATGGCGCAGGACTCTTTGGATGCAGCTCAGTATCGCAAGCTGAAACGAAAGGTTATATACGACACGAGGGGCATGTTAGAGATAGCACACTCACAAGCTTCGTAATAGGCGACGATAGTGACAAGCCTAACGAGCGGCGCACAATCACGGTTTTGGATGAGGTTAATGAATTGGGCTTGCCAATGAGGCACGTTTCTGACGCATTGCTTTCCCTCCTCTGAAGGCGGAAGGTGTTTGATTATCAACCAGGTGGAAAAGCTCGAGAAAACTTACTAAATCGCAACATGAACAATAGTCGGTCGAGGTATATTGGCGCAACCCCTTGCTGACTACCCAAGTAGGTCACCAGCTCTTGTGCTGCGGTATCGTCGAACAGTCCTGTCTCCCAGATTTGGCTGTCCAATTCCGTATCATCGATTCCAGCGTGTATGACAGGTATGTCGAAGCCCTCTCCCAGCGTTGCTTGCGGTTTGTATGCGTTTGCAAATAAAATGGAAGCATGGACCTTTTGGCCAGGAATGATGCGGCGGGGTTGCAGCCGATGCAAGCTACCAAGAGCGAAATTAACGACACGAACAACAAGACAGCACAAATCTCACCGTCGAGCATCATCACCAGAACCACTAAAGGATACTTGTTGCTTGATGGGCATATATTCAATGGCTCGCCATGCACGGGTCATCGAATTACTGGTGCCAAAATCAAGATCATCTGGAACCCAAACTATATCCGTAGGCTGTAAAACAAGACCATTTGCAGCCGCTTCTCGACGCATCCATAATAGTGAGACGTTCCCCGCCTGGTGAGACTTTCCTGGTCTGTTCTTACCACCTCTGTACGGGGGTATATCAGCATCGTAAAATGGTTTTCGAAACCATACTACCCACACGTCTGAGTGACTGCCAGCGAACCAGACTTCCTTGACCTCAGTAGTCTTAACCTTTTTGCCTCCGGACGAACCAGTTCCGCTCTCGCTCACAGTAGACACGCGCCGTTCGCTCGCGGGGGTTGCAGCATGCTCAACATCCGATGCAACGATGTACTTGGACTTCACGTCGTCCGTTTGAGAGTTCATTTCATGGAAATACTCGGGCATGAACTTGACTCGACGCTCGTCCAGAGCAAGCGCATGTCGAAAATGGCAAGCATGTGCCGCAGACGAAGAAGTCGAGAGGAAGACGTCCCCTCTTATAAGCCCTACGGAGGAGACAGTATCCCTGTCGGAGATCAGTTATTGGCATTGTCCAGGTATGAAGATGTCCAAATTACCATACTCCAACGAAGTGCACTCCTATGTCCTTCCAGGAAAACGTATTCTTGAATTCTCTAGCAATTTGCCTGGTCTTCGGCTTTCCCGAACGAATTGCTTCATAATGATCGTAAGCCCTGTCAAACGGTTGGTGGAGCCCGGGCAAGCCATGCAATATTACTTACGTCCCGATCTGTTTCTCCGTTGGTGTCCTTATCAGGCCGACCTAATACACGTGTTCAGTTCCACATCACGATCAAGGGCTAATTCGGGTCCACCTCGTGTATCATTCCCGCAAGCACCCGCACTTGATATGCACCTCGAGAGAAACCTGTAGTACAATCATCAGCTGTGAAAGATATGACGAGGAACCATCCTCACCGAAGAGATATATCTGATCCCCTTCTTGATACGTCCGTGCCAGCCAACCATATGCATCCTTGACAATTTCCTCCATGTTCCTGCCACCAAGTATTTCAGAACGTTAAGAAGCTGCCAATTATCGCGAGTACGAACCATGCAACTGCCATGTCGAACTTGTCGGAGACTGCTCTCTCTATACGATTGAAAATATGTAACGACTTTGGACGCGTGCCAATTCCACTGGAATAATATGCGTATTGCTCGGGAGAGGTCGTTTCCAGGTCGATCTTGGCGAACAACTTGACTACGTTGGTATTCTGACCATGGTCGTGAGATGAAAGAAAAACACCAGAGAGATACGGAATGTTTACATTCTGACCAAATTGGTTGGAAGTGCCGTCAATGCATACAACGAGGTTCCTCGCGTTTTCCTTCTGTTTGGGATTGCACTGAGGACATCTGGGTAGTGGAGGCGGAGCAAGTGACTTGATGGTCGACATGCGTGAGTGCTCGATGTGAGGCAAAGTACTTGGATTTTCCGTGGCCATGGGCAAGGCTGAGATATAGTGAAGGAGCGAAGACCCGGTACGGAGAAAGCAATTGACCTAGATACAGCAAGCATGCGCGCTCAAATAGCTCCAGAGCGCGAGGAATCAGGGTTGTAACAACAGGCAACACGCCTTGTGGCCGAGATTCATAACGAGTGTATAAAGTGTGGCGCAGCGGATGGTTTCTCAGGGTGTGAGACATGCAAATCGCATGTTTATCCACGAGGTCTGCAACGTACTCCCGTTAGTTCTTCGTAGACGAACGGTCACAGAAACTGTTTGGCACGATGAGTTCGAACTGACATACGAATAAGATTAGACGAGTTGTAAACCCTAATTGAATAAAGGGCATGTCATTGATCGCTAACTGGGTACGTTGGTATTGAAGAAGTGACTCAGGAGACGTGACAACAAAAAAATGTCAACCTCATGACTTACGCGCTGACCATAGCGTTGACAAATGTTGAGGGAACGATCTTGACGCCGCGTGGCTACCTTGCGCAACAAGGTGAACCCTTCATTAATACAATACTATCAGCTATCCAAAAGAGCAGAATGATACCTTAAATTTCTTTACGACCTACTTGGCTGCGCTACGAAAGTTGCTTTGAGTGAAGCGTCATTTCAGAAAAGTCCGATGGGCACCCAGGCATTCACTTCAAAGGGGGTCGGGAATTCTGAACGTGTCGGGCTGCCGATCAGTAAGTTGGGCTCACTGTCACAAGTTGCAGATATGGTTTGTGTTGAATGGAACCGAACTAGGCCCGGGCCGGGAGGTCGGAGTGGCGCCGCCCGAGCAGCGTAATTAACCTGATCGTGACCGGAATCTGGCACGGTACCGGACATCGCAGTCTGAGTTATCCCGCACACGGGGAATATTGACACTTTCACAACGATTTTAGTGCTTTTGAAAATGGCACGAGTATTTTCAAGAGCTATATAGACTCTCCGTGAAAATGAGAGTATCCCCCCGTGTACGAGCTCAATTTGGCAGCTGTTTTTTTGGCGCACAGTTCTGCCGTTCATGTGACGGAATGATGGACTGGCATAGTATGCCAGGCAGCAGCACAACAACGTTGATATTCAATTTGGCGAGGGCCCCACCGCAAGGCTTCGGTTCCCCCTTGATGGATCCTAATTTAGCTCCCCAAAACGTTAAAGCGTTCATGCTGCTGCTAAGTTCTTGAACCAAGACTCGAGGGCTGCAGCTCGACCAAACCTCGGCTCCGGCCCATCTCACCAAGACGAATTCGAGTTCCGGAACAGCTACTACCCGGTTAACCGACCAAGTACATACCGTTCGCATCGTGAAGTGCACAAGCAACGACCTACCTCATGGCTGGCGCCAGGATTTACTACTATCATGACTAGCTAAGGGGAGTCTGACCTCGTCCGAATCGCTGCTGCCACTGGTTGATTCACTCGACAGTAGGACGAGTCTAAGCCCCTTCAGGCTAGCTTGTTGCTTTCGCAAAAATCGCTCATCCACCCTTGGAGCTCGCAGAAGATATCGAGACTCGGAGATGAAAGGAAGAAGATAGCCGCAGCCCCTCAAGAGCGTGTTTGAGTCTCGATTACTACGGCAGCCGAAAGATGCCCACATCGGAGTCCGTTACAGTTTGCGCACTGTCACGACGGTTGAACGTGTCCGAGTCGCCACTACCAGCAGACCTTCGTGAGGTCAGAACGACTGTCTTCTAATCTCCAGAGTCTGCTGCTCAACAGAGAACATATCTTGACTTGTCGAGCGACGACAAGTTCCTCACAGTTGTGTCATACACTGGCGTAGATTCGTTCAGTAAGGTCGCAGAATACTTTGTCCAGCGTGTGCATACCATAGATGCACCTCAGCTCGTTCTGTCAATGTTTCCGAACCTCGATAAGGCTATGTCAATGCTCGTTTAGCCACACTCGTGACTCTAATGGCTGTCTCCCTCTGCTATGTTAATTCCGAGGTTATTTTTTCTCCACCAGCACTACATGTAGGAATAGGAGCCGCATCGCGCTCAGACGATGACAATCTTGCAAACTCGTATGCAAAGTTCGACCCGACAAGATAAAGGTCACTTGGCTTCAGGTTTGTCGAAGGGATAATCCCATTACTGCGAAGACTCTGAAGGTCTGTAATCAATGATCCGTAGCTCTTCGTGATAGGACAAAGCTCCTAAGTAACTTACGTTGATGGCGCTGTACACCCAGTTCCTGCAGTTCCAGTCGAGGTCATCTTGAATGACTTCTACAGAAGTTAGCAACTCAGATATCTCGGGACCATCCATCTTGGTCTTTCCCAACAGTGCCAGTGCGAGTAGGCGAGAGGTTCGTCCGACGGTTTCGACAGGCTCGTATACCCATTCCTGCTGCGTGATTCGACCTGGACTGGGTCGGTTTATAACGTGCAGCCGCCAGGTATTCTTGTTGTTTTGTCTGGGGTTCTTCGGTGTAACCAGAAGAGAGAGGTGATAATCACTGTGTCCACTCCGAGCATAGAACGCCATGTAAATGCGATTTTTGTTTCGGGGCATGACTGAACGGGAACAAAATGTGGCGCGACGCAACTAGCCTGCATCATGAGTAGCAGTGTAAGCACCTTGGGCTGTTCGAACCAATCATTTTCGTTTGATATTAGCAGAATCATGACAGCTGGCAGACTACTACAGACACATCTGAATCATGTACTTCGGTAACACGATAATCTGGGCATGCGACTCGGAGCAGCGGTGTGTCGGAAGTAAGCTGAAATAAATACTACATGTGTCATGTAGTAGCTATATTTTAGACTAGACCGTTTGCAAAGCCGGTCGTTAGCACACAATGCCTATACTTATTATACGGGTGTCTAATATCTATGCAGTGGTCGGCTTGAATTTTGAGAGCTTGAGCTGTAAGCTCCGGGTCTTGTCAATGTAAACAAAGTAGACGTAGCATCATGTGCGAAGACGTACTTAGGACAGCAGGGAGTTTGCCATGGTGACCGCTTCAAGTTGGGCCAGCTCGCAACCAACTTTGAGTCTTTGAGGCAGGACTGATCATGGTGATTGTGAATAGAAGCAAGCACGTGATTTAATCTGATTATCTGTCCTACCTACACGGACATAAACAAACCGAAATGAGCTGTCACTGAGTTTTTACTCTGAACTCTGGATCACCGGGGCAGGAGCAGGTGCGAGGCTCTCACTCGCCCTCGTAGTGGTCGTGACCCTACAGTTTCACTGACGTTGGCTGACATTATATATCAATAATTACCAGTCGGCGACGGCCCGGCCGAGCTCGCAGGCACGGGAAGATGCAACAAGGGAAGCCTGTGGCGCTCGTGCCCATACAACCTCATACGTCTTCTTTGCTCGAAGTGCAACATCATACGCCAACGATCCTGGGAAGCCCAGCACAATTATGCCATGCACGTATCACGACACCGTCCGAGCGTATTCTCTTCCGCCTACGCCTCTGGGTCGCCCGTCATGCGTACAGCACCTTTGGTTCCACTGGACTACGTCGATTTGGACCCAAGTCGGTAGTGAAGTTTACCCCCATGACGCGCACCGCGGAAGCCGCAAACATGCTCTACATCACTCACAACACTACCATACCCGTTCCACGCGTTCACGACGTTTTTGTTATCGGGCAACAGACCTTCATCGTCATGGAGTACGTTCATGGGCAAGAGTTGTCTCACGTTTGGGAGGATCTGTCAGAAGCACAGAGGAGAGAGTTGTTTGCTCAGCTGCAGGTTTATATATCTCAGATGCGTTCATTGCAGCCGCCTCGTCCCGGGAGAGTTGAAGCCGCAGACGGTACTGGCGTTTTCGATGTCCGTCTTTGTATGGACGGCAAGCCTTTTGGACCGTTCGATTCGGTCTCGGCGTTCCATGCACACCTTGGACATGACTGCATTCGCAAGGGCGACATACATAGGGATGTTTGGCCGCGATTCGAGGCTTTTGCCAAACGACAATTCCGAACTGTGTTCACACACTCGGATATCGCACCACGAAACATACTGGTTAAAAACGGAAGGATCGTTGCTATCATCGATTGGGAGTCTGCAGGATGGTATCCCGAGTACTGGGAGTATACTCGATGGGCCGTGAGTAACTACAGATCGGCTCACATGTGGCATGAAGTGCGGGACACGATCCTGGATACTTACCCTAAGGAGCTGAACGTGGAAGAGTATCTAAGCTCTGTATATACTCGGCTTTGAGAGCGGGATTCCTGTTCGGTCCCAGTGAAAAGTGGACATACGTATGTGTGTAGATTAGATAGTATTATCGATGTTTGGCGGACTTGCCCGACGCGGACTGGACAAAATGAGTTTTCGCCGTTGGAGTTCTAGTAACCGTATGATATGGCCACAGAGCCATTCAGATCATTCAAGTGTACCTCAGCCACACAACAACATATCTGTGCCCCTGTTCCCCGGTCACCGGTCAACGTCTCAACGTTCAATGCACCTGCACGATCGCCAAAGTGGTTTCTTCCCACCCACAATCGGGCTGGCAATCGGCCTCATCGGAGGGTATGATCGCGCCGCCATGCGTGGCCTCCATCTCTCCGGATTCGTGGATCAATTCGACAAGGGGGCCCAGCAAGAATCACTGGTTCAAGTTGCGATGTTCAAGTCTTCGCGTGTCGTTTGGCGCTTCGAAGCCAAGTAGAGCTTCTCCCGCGCTAGGTTGTCCAGACATGGACCCAGCATGACCAACTCTTGTGTGACGAGATCCACCGCTGTTCCGAATCTCTGAAATGATTGTAGTGATTCTTTGTGATCGAAGATATGTAACTTGAAGCCAAGGTATGGATTCCAATCCGCAGTGTAGGACTGTTCGAACAACCTGTACTCTTGGTATGTCTACCTCAGGCTGCGCGCGAGAATTCCAGATGATATTGTATACTCGTTGTTCGGCAAATTCAACGTTGCGATCCCGGTCATTTACGGCGGCGAGGATTATGAGGCAGTCGGCCGACTCCTCAGGGAGCACGTCCTGATGGGATCCGGGGACGCTACAGTTCTCGCTCGGATTGGAACTTTGGCAGCTACAATTCGAACAGCTGCCTCCCTACAGATCTCACCGTCTACCATCAAATCGTCCTGCCCAGTGTTCTGCCAGTCAGCGCACGCAAGAGAGTCATTGACCGCAGAATGTGGGAAATTCGTCGCAGTTCACCAACGTTCACCTGAACGCGACGTTCAGAATTCAGCGGTTCTGGCATGGTCCTTCCAGGCTGTGGCCTACTCCTGCCACACGCTTCACTACAGGCGCCGCCCACATCGAATCAGTCGAAATGGAATTACGTTCGTCCTTCTCTCCCTGTGAGGCTGTGCAATCGGCTCCATCAGATTCCTTCGCCATCTTTCGTTCAAGTTGCTAGTCGACTCAGTCTTTCCGGCGTTGTTTTTCCACTCGCTGGCCATTGTGCTGGGAAGGAGCTCCAGTTCTAGCCTTCATATCTATCGTGCATCAACTTCGGCACTGGGAGATGCGGAGGTTCGGACAAAGGACAAGTTGGGGATGCGGAATCTCGTTCTGATATATCCATGGTTCAGCCCTCTCCTCGACCAGGGGTTCTCGCAGTGCGCGCGCACTACGACTCGTAGTTTGGCTGATGCACTGGCAACCGTTTGGTGATCAGGCTCTCCTTGATCGAATTCTGCAATGAAGCTGCTGCTCGGCTAACCTCTAGTTGTTGCTGACACCGCCGTTGTCGCGCGTACAATACCGGCGAGTTGCGGCACACAACCTGATCATTGTTCAACGGGAGGAGACATCTTTGAATTGATTGACAGGATCCGCACGATCTACCTACATAAGTGAATTTCACCGCGGGAAATCGAGTAGGTTTCACAATTATCATTTTGATGGGCTGACAATATCTGATAGCCACTATCAATGCCAGACACCTCAAGGCATCACTTCGGGTCCAACTTGTCATGTCCAACACTTTCCGTGACTCCACGAAGCGCTAATGGCAGTAGTGCGTTCCAGACCTCATGCACATGAATGGCGATCCGGCGACTCGATTGTATATCGCATACCCGGAGAAGCCAACCGCGGCGCCACATTTTTTACGCCCGGCCACATCGTGCGTGGCAGCGTGCGGCCAGTTCTAGCACTATTTAAGTGCACATACTTGCTGCATCCAAGTCAAACGTTTTGTCCGTTCTGAGTCCTGTTTCGTCCACTGTATCTCCACATCGCTCATGGCCACGGAGAGCTCTAGCATTGCGCCTCATGTCGAGCATGCACCCATGACAACTATCAAGTCACTTGCTCCGTCATCAACGTTCAGATGTTTTCGGTGCAATGCCGTACAACAGGGGAACGCAAGGAACCTCGTCGTATGCATTGACGGCACTGCAAACAAATTTTGTCACAACGTACTCGTTCTGTATCTTTACAGTATTTCTCAGCTCACGACCATGGTCAGAATACCAATGTAGTGAAGCTGCTCGAGAAGACCGACAAGGAAACGACCTCGCCCGAGCAATACGTATATTACTCCAGTGGAATTGGGACGCGTCCAAATTCGTTCAAAATTTTCGATAACCTGGGGAGAGTAGTCTCCGACAAACTCGAGATGGCAGTTGCATGGTTCGTACTCGCGACAGTTGTTGCTTTTCGACGTCATGAAATACTTAATGGCAGGAATGTGGAGGAAATAGTTAAGAATGTGTATGGCTGGCTAGCGCGAACGTATCAAGAAGGGGATCGGATGTTCCTCTTCGGTGAGTTTGATCCATCGTCATATCTTTCACAGCTGATGATTGTACTACAGGCTTCTCTCGAGGTGCATATCAAGTGCGGGTTCTTGCGGGAATGATACACGAGGTGGACCCGAATTAGCCCTTCATCGTGATGTGGAACTGAACACGTGTTAGGTCGGCTTGATAAGGACGCCAACGGACCATCAGATTGGGACGTAAGTAACTGCTTCATGGCTGGTGCGAGCTTCACAAATCATTTGACAGAGCTTACGATCATTATGAAGCGATTCGTTCGCCAAAGCCGGAGACAAGACAAACACAACTTGCAGGAGAATTCAAGAATACGTTTTCCTGGAAGAACACGGGAGTGCACTTCGTCGGTGTATGGTAACTTTAACATCTTCATACTTCATTCGGACAATGCCCAAAGCCGATCTCCGTCAGGGACACCGTCTCCTCCGTGGGGCTTATAAGAGGGGATGTTTCCCTTTCGGCTTCTTCGTCCGCGGCGCATGCCTGTCATTTCCGACATGCGCTTGCTCTCGACGAGCGTCGCGTCAAGTTCATGCCAGAGTATTTCCATGAAATGAACTCTCGAACGGACGACGTGAAATCCAAGTACATTGTTACCTCCGACGTTGAGCATTCTACGACTTCCGGGAGCGAACTGCGCACGTCTACTGGGAGCGAAAGTGCAGCTGGGCTCTCCGGAGGTGAAAGGATCAAGCCTACTGAAGTCTGGTTCGCAGGCAGTCATTCAGACGTGTGGGTACGCCATCGAAAATGACTCCTATGATACTGATATACTGTACTTCGTATAGGGGTGGTAAGAACAGACCCGGAAAGTTTCGTCAGGCAGGGAACGTCTCGCTCCTGTGGATGCGCCGAGAAGCGGCTGCAGCAGGTCTTGTGCTGCAACCGACAAATTTAGTCTGGGTTCCAGATGATCTTGATTTTGGCATCAGTAATTCGATGACCCGTGCATGGAGAGCCATTGAATATTTGCCCATCAAGCATCAAGTATCCTTTAGTGGTGCTGGTGATAATGCTCGACGGTGAGATTTGTGCTGTCTTGTTGTTCGTGTCGTTAATTTCGTTCTTGGTAGCTTGCATCGGCTGCAACCCCGCCGCATCATTCCTGGCCAAAAGGTCCATGCTTCCATTTTATTTGCAAACGCATACAAGCCACAAGCAACGCTGGGAGAGGGCTTCGACATACCCGTCATGCATGCCGGAATGGACGACACGGAACTGGACAGCCAAATCTGGGAGACAGGACTGTTCGACGATACCGCAGCACAAGAGCTGGTGACCTACTTGGGTAGTCAGCAAGAGGTTGCGCCAATGTACCTCGACAGATTATTGTTCATGCTACGATTCAGTAAGTTTTCTCGAACATTGCGACCCGGTTGATAATCAAGCACCTTCCGCCTTCAGAGGAGGGAAAGCAATGCGTCAGGAACGTGCCTCATTGGCAAGCCCAATTTCTTAACCTCATCCACAACCGTGATTGTGCGCCGCTCGTCAGGCTTGTCACTATCGTCGCCTATTACGAAGCTTGTGAGTGTGCTATCTCTAACATGCACATCGTGTCGTGTAGATCCTTTCGTTTCAGCTTGCGATACTGAGCTGCATCCAAAGAGTCCTGCGCCATCTCACATTGAGCTTTCACAAGAAATATTTGACGATGCGAAGAAATGTCTCAATGCTATCCTGGCCACACACAAACACCGATACGGACCTAGGGTAGTTGTTCTCTTGAGACCGTTAATGAGACACCAGGTTTTGCGCGAGCGCATTCTCACCCAGGACGTCTTGGAAACGCTCGTGAAGCTACTCGACGTGATCGTTAGGCAGCCAGGAGGAAATTTTGGACAGGCAATGGATGGCTTGAACTGTTTGTTGCAGTGCGGTGCGTTGGTGATTATCGAGCATCTAACAGCATGTTCATGAAGCGTTAGAGGACACCCGGAAAACTCTCATTGACAGCCTTGGGGCAAATCCACCG
>JBBPLY010000508.1:0-11242 GCA_038090035.1 Xerocomus nothofagi | reverse complement strand
GTATGATGTCATAGATAAGAGGCGTACCTGGCCTAGGCCTATGACGTAGGACCTAGAGTGGTGACATCATAGATGACGTCAGATCACGTGACCAGAAAGAAGAGGAGGTGATAGATAAGATAAGTCCTCGATACGATAAAGAAGAGAGGTGTGAGAATACGCCAAGGGAAGTGCCGTAGAGGCGAATAGGCGAATTCGTAACACGCACAAGAAACCTAGCTCAGGTATGAGGAGAGTTGCCTTAAGTTACTCAAGCCTTTTACAGCGAATAACCAAGTGGTCAAAACTGGAGAGCATCCAGCGAAGACCACCTAGCTTTTATATTACAAGGGATGGTGCACAGACCAAGCTGTGTGTGTACAGAATTACTACTTCTAGAACTAGTAGATGGGAATAGAAGTAGACGGCGATCAAATAAGAAGCGTTCGTGCGAAGAGGATAAGAATAGAATTCACACAAAGCGGAAATGAAAACCATGAGGTATGACATCATAGGTTCTAGACCTAATCACGTGTCAATGTCCCACGATCACGTGCTACTGGTCACATGACTTTGAAAGATAAAATTTGACTAAGTTCAAAGGTGAAGGAGCGTAGTGAAAAGTTAAGTATAACTGGTGTTTATAACACACTGGATGCTCTCCAGTTTTGACCACTTGGTTATTCGCTGTAAAAGGCTTGAGTGACTTAAGGCAACTCTCTGCATACCTGTCGATAAGGCATCTTTGTGCTTAGTGGTTGGATCCGAGTGCTCAATCGTGGTCAAGGGGACTTGGCAGTATCGATCATCTATAGTGGTGTCGTGCTGGCCCCTGAATCACAACAGTAAATGATGACACAACCCTGCATGTCATGGAGGATATCATTCATCATTGCTTGAAACATGGCAGGGGAGTTACATAATCCGAAGAACATCACGAGAGGTTCAAAACTTCCTCTGTGACATATGAAAGCAGCTTTCCATTCATTGCCTTCCTTCATTTGGATGTTATTATATCCCCAACGTAAGTGCATCTTTGTAAATAGTTTAGATCCTTTGAGCCAATCTATGAGCTGTGAAATGAG
Organism: Xerocomus nothofagi; assembly: GCA_038090035.1. NCBI lineage: Eukaryota > Fungi > Basidiomycota > Agaricomycetes > Boletales > Boletaceae > Xerocomus > Xerocomus nothofagi. The sequence continues at coordinate 10,178 of JBBPLY010000508.1, read as the reverse complement.
AGGAAGGGGGTAATTGTTCTTGATTGTCTGTTCATTTAAATATTGGTAATCCTGTACCATATACTTATTGCCTGTTTTCTTTGGGACGAAGAATACCGGTGACGTCATAGGAGATTTTGATGGATGAATATAGCCTTTGCGTAACTGTTCATCAATGAATTTGTCTATCTCCTTTCATTCAACTTCTGATGTCAGGAACATTCTGCCCTTTCTCGGTTTAAAGTCTGGTTGCAAATCAATTGCGTGATCCCAAGTCTTTCTCTCAGGCATTCATTCTGAATTCTTCTTTTGGAAACGATCTATATATTTATGGTATTGCCTAGGAACCAGTTCTTCGGCAGTTTTCTCCATCTTCTTTGGCAGTTCTAAAGAGCACAATTGCTGATAGACGTACGGCATGTCGTTTAACTCCTTTGCTTCCATCGTGCAGAGTAACACACTTCGTTCCTGTAATAAATAACAACTCCAAGGACATCTCGAGAGTTTGACAGATCCAGTCTGCCAGTCTGTTTCTGGATTGTGCTTATTAAGCCAACTGAATCCTAATATGATAGAGTTCTTTCCAAGATCAGTTACTTCAGCTGTAGTCTTCTCACAGTGACCTTGGTATTCCACGATAATTTCTGCCATATGTGTAATATTACCTGTGGAGTTCTTGGTTCCATCAATGTTATATACTGGGATATCCCGATCCAATCGGGTAGTGTGGATCTTGTTTTTATCAATCCATTTTCAGTCAACGAATATACCATTAGCCCCTGAGTCTAGCAGGGCTTTGGTTTCGTGCATATCCCACTTGGTAGTAGCTCCTGCTACTCATACGTCAAGCGAGATTTCGTTCTTGATTCTAACAGACCATATTAGGATCCATTCCGGGGTTTGTTTTGAAGGTAAAATATTTTTTTGGCATTTAAAAGATGAATTAAGCCTGCATTCCCATGCAGCAAGCCCATGACTAGCATGGGACCTGTCTTCGGTAGATGAATCTGAAATAGAATATATGCTGCCCTTGTCATCTGAGGTGAGAAGAGAAAATCTATTATTAAAAGAAGGGTCCTGGTCCATATCCACATGATCACCTGGTATGATCACGTGGCCTTGCCTTTTCCCTTTTTGTCCGTAGTTTCGAGGTCCTTGAAGTAGGCCCTCATCCCTTCGAAATCCATTCCTTTTATGACCTTGGATTGGGGGTCGTCCTTGTCCTTGTCCTCAGAAGTGCGGCTCTTCTTCGGTTTGTCCTCATCACTAGTTGAAGTCGCACGGACAGAGTGACGATCAACATAATCCTTTCGATGCCCTCCCCCAAGGAAGGAGCATTTTGGGCATTGCTTCTTGGGTGCTGTACAATCACGTACCATGTGACTACCACTACAGTTGAAACAGCCATTCCTTTTACATACTGCATCTATATCCATGGCATTGCCTCCTTGTGACACTGGCTTTGTGTCATTATGCGTGTTTATATTCCAGATGTGCCCCTGGTTGCTTTGAATGGCAAAAGCTTCCAATGCATTTCCCCTTTCCTTTATAAGGGTTATATATTCGTCCACCATTGATTTTCGCATATTGTTTGTGAATATTGGTTGTAAGATTGATGTGGATACTTGTGTCTCAAGGAGGTAGACTCCCATTGTGTCAATGCATTGAGACCGTTGGTACAGCATGAGCCATTTTATGATAAAATCTTCAATGCACTCCGACTTCCCTTGTTTCATGGCTACGAGTTTCTGCATTGCCATGTCCTGTTCATTTCCGGGTTGGAATCGATCATTGGGTTCTTTGAACAGATTGGCTCTGCTCAGCCATTGCCTTGTGGTTGTTAAGCTGTCAAGCTTGGTTTGTGCCCATGCTTCAGCACCAAAAATATCCTTCCTGTCCTTTTTGGGTTGAATTCTTGTCAAGACAGCCACGTTTTCTTCTTTTAGTGTACCAAAAGCTTTGTCATATATTTCAAGGTACATTTTCATTTTACTGTGCCACATAGGGTAGTGCTTGTAGTCACCATCAAAAAAACCTGGATGTTACGGATGTGCCTCTTTCACCTCTATGGTATTCTCTTCTTTGGCGCATACCTTCACCCTTGTCTTTTACAAGGTTTCCTGATCATGATATGGACACATTCCCTTTCCTTCCTCCTATCTTTCCTGGTCACGTGATCTGACATCATCATGACGTCATTCACATCTAGACTCTACGTCATCGCCTAGACCAGGTATGCTATCTATGACATCATACCCTCTACCCCGTTATTCTTGTTATCTATGATGTCATTCCTCATGCCTTGCGCATGCACGCTTCTAGACCGGTTCTAGATCGTTGTACCCAGTACCCTGTTACTATACTTATCCGACCCTATGCCCTATGGTACTATACAGTAGCTTAGTCAGTGTGGAACCACATCGTATATAATACATGACGACATAAGGTCTACTCCCAAGTAGATCTTATTCGTCATTTGACACTCTTATGCATACGCCGCATATTCCCTCTCTAAGTCACTCTTGTGTCAAGTGTTGGCTCTAAGCCTTTGCAAGACCAGGATACTCTCAAGGAAGATCCTTCACGCCTAACATCGACGTTATAGGCGTTACCTCCAGTGAGCCCCTGACTATGGTTGATACTACGTTCACCGTCGTCGTCTCTTGTCTTCGAACCCTTAGGTTCTATAGGTGTATTGCCCTGTCGCATACCCTATCTACGTTAGCATGTATCTGAGGTCTGCAACACTGGATCTGGTGTGATCTCTACCTTCTGTGAAAACTTATTTTCAGGGGGTGTGAACCCTCCTGATGGCCCTGCTACTGGAGCTGGTGCTTGAGCCTGCAGCTGTACCTGCTGCTGCAAGCCTGCGACTTGTCCTGCCATTTGGTTCATTATTTCTGACAGTTGTGCGATGCGCTTGTGAAGGTCAGTGTTGCGATTCAGGGGCCAGCACGACACCACTATAGATGATCGATACTGCCAAGTCCCCTTGACCACGATTGAGCACTCGGATCCAACCACTAAGCACAAAGATGCCTTATCGACAGGTATGCGGAGAGTTGCCTTAAGTCACTCAAGCCTTTTACAGCGAATAACCAAGTGGTCAAAACTGGAGAGCATCCAGTGAAGACCACCTAGCTTTTATATTTACAAGGGATGACGCACAGACCAAGCTGTGCAGGTACAGGAATTACTACTTCTAGAACTAGTAGATGTGAATAGAAGTAGACAGGAATCAAATAAGAAGTGTTTGTGTGAAGAGGATAAGAATAGAATTCACATGAAGCAGAAATGAAAAACATGAGGTATGACATCATAGGTTCTAGACCTAATCACATGTCAATGTCCCACAATCATGTGCAACTGATCACGTGACTTTGAAAGATAAAATATGGCGAAGTCCAAAGTTTGAAGGAGCGTAATAACAGTTAGGTATACTGGTGTTCATAACATTTACATGGATGATATTTTAATATTTACAAAAACAGATAATCAGGAAGAACACGACAAAATTGTGATGGAAGTCCTTAAGTGGTTGGAAGAGAACGATCTCTTTGTTAAACCAGAGAAGTGCACCTTCAGTGTCACTGAAATTGACATGCTCGGGATGATCGTTACCCCCGAGGGAGTTAAAATGGACCAAATGAAGGTGGATGCTATTTTAGAATGGCCTGCTCCCACGAACGTAAAGGGAGTTAGAAGCTTCTTAGACTTGGCGAACTTCTACCACCACTTTATTTATAATTATTCGCAGGTGGCCAGACCCCTGCACAATCTCACAAAGAAGGATCAGGCCTGGACCTGGTCAGAAACGGAACAGAAGGTGTTTGATATGCTGAAAGATCACTTTACCACAGCACTGGTCCTTGCATATCCAGACAGCAAGTGTGTATTTAGATTGGAATGCGATGCATCAGACTATGCCACTGGTGCAGTCTTATCTTTAGAAAAAGACAGAAAATGGCATCCCATCGCTTATGCCTCACACTCCATGACCGTGGAACAACATAATTATCCGATAGCCGATAATGAAATGTTGGCTATTATTAATGCTCTGGAGCAGTGGCGGCACTATTTAGAAGGCATGAATTACCAATTTGAAATTTGGTTAGATCACACGAACCTCCAGTATTTTATGAAAACCCAAAACCTGAATAGAAGACAGGCACGTTGGGCGCAATATTTATCCCGCTTTGATTATGCATCAATCAAGAAGCCTGGCACTAGTATGGGAAAAGCAGATGCCCTTAGCTGACGAGAAGATTATGCTCTCGGTATAGAAAATGATAACAAGGGTGTCATATTTATTCCCCCAGAACGTGTTCGGTTTACGTACGTACACAGAGCCGAAGAAAAAGTGTTAGAGTGCATTAGGGATGCTCAGGAAAAGGTGAACCTTGAGAAGTTCCTGGAAATAGACGGTTTCTGGAGGTTCAAAAATAAGATATACATACTGGATGACGAAACACTCCAGCTGTTGCAGACCTAGGATACGACGTGCGTAGGATAGTGGATGCAACGTATGCAATAACCACAATAGAAGCTAAGGGGCTTCGTAAAAGGAGACGAGACAGTAGCGAATCATATTCAGCTAGAGTCGAGGGCTCACGTGCGATAAACACCTATATCGACGTCGATAGGCGTGAAGGATCTTCATAGGGAGTATCCTGAATCTTGCAAAAGCCTAGGGCTAACACTTGACATGAGGAACGTCTTGGAAGGTAACTTGTAATGAGCCGTGCTCAAGGATGTGTCAAATGACGACTAAGATCTACTTGGGGTAGACCTTAGAGTCGTCGTGCATTATATACTACTAAGTACAATGCTGACTAAGGTACTGTACAGGACCAAAGGGCGTAGGGTAAATACAACTATAGTACAAGGGTCAAGGGTTCATAGGGCTAGAGCCAGTCTAGAACCATACATGCGTGAAGCGTGAGGAGTGACATCATAGATAACAAGGATAGGAGGGTAAAGGGTATGATGTCATAGATAAGAGGCGTACCTGGCCTAGGCCTATGACGTAGGACCTAGAGTGGTGACATCATAGATGATGTCAGATCACGTGACCAGAAAGAAGAGGAGGTGATAGATAAGATAAGTCCAATCAACGATAAGAAACAGAGGTGTAAGAATACGCCATGAGGAATGCCATAGAGGCGAATAGGCGAATTCGTAACACCAGCAGGACATTATAGAACTCTATCATGATTCAATGATGGCCAGTCATGGTGGAAGTGAAAAGACATGGTATTTGATATCCCGTTATTATCATTGGGAAGGATTCCATACACAGATAAAGGACTATACCGATCGATGCAATCGCTGCGCATGTATGAAGCCTGGAAACAAACCACCTGCAGGGTTATTGCATCCGAACCCTATTCCTCAGGGACCCTGGCAGGATATTTCCGTGGACTTCATTATGGACCTTCCCCTATCTAATGGCTTCAACACAATCCTAGTGGTTGTTGATCACTTCTCCAAAGAAGTTGTATTTATTCCCATAGTCAAGACAATAACCACTTTGGGAATGGCTAGGCTTTATTGCGATCATGTGTGGAAGATACATGGACTTCCCATGTCTATTATTACGGATAGAGGACCCCAATTTGCATCACAGGTGATGGCAGATCTTGGGAAGATGTTGAAGATTGACCTTCACATGTCAATGGCATTTCACCCACAAATGGATGGGCAAACAGAACACGTTAATCGTGATCTTCAACAATATTTGCATTTATTTACAGCTGAAAGGCAGACCGAATGGGCTGAATGGTTAGCGCTTGCGCAATTCAGTTATAATAATAGAACCCACTCGGCTACCAAGAAATCCCCCTTTGAGTTGACTCAAAGCTATGCACCCTGTATGGGGATAGAACCATGCAAAGCAAAGGCACCGGTTGCCACAGACTTCGCTAACAACCTTAAATTAATGCTGGACGCAGCCAGGAATAGTCTAGAGAAGGCTCAGCTGTGGATGAAGGCTACTGCAGATCTTCACCAGTCCAATTCTCCTATCTATACGGTCAGCCAGGAAGTCTGGTTGTCCACCGAGCACCTTAAGCTAAGGGAAACTCGGATCTTGCGTAAATTAAGTGAACGGTGGATAGGACCCTACCATATCACTAAAGTCATGGACAATGCAGTTGAGCTGCACCTCCCACGCTCGATGAGGATTCACCCTGTCGTTAACGTCAGTCATATCAAGCCTTACAAGAAAGGGCTTCCAGGTCAAAATGTTGATAAGCCGGGACCTGTGGCAGTGTCTGATGAAGGCAACGAAGAATTCAAAGTCGAATATATTATTGACTCTTGACTTAAGGGTAGATCCCTTGAATATTTAGTTCATTGGCGAGGATATCCTGATGAGGATCACACTTGGGAACTGGCATCTAACCTTTCCAGTGCGAAGGATGCTATCTCCGATTTCTATTTATTACACCCTAACGCTCTGTGAAAGCTGCGGATGCTGCAGGCAGACTTTGACAGGCTTTTTCGCCCATATGAAAATTATACCACCACTCGTGCTTTGTGGTCATGCCTGGAAGTCGTGCCTTAGCAGGGGGGTAGTGTTATGGATGACATTATTTTCCTATTATTTTGTACATTTTTCCTTATTTTATTAAAGGCTAATGGACGCCTTACACTACATAAAATGGACTTCAACATTTTCCTTGATGGATTACATGACCTTATCACATGCCTGTGTCATGTGACCGTGGTATGAGTGGCTGCTGTGCGCCCCTCACATCATGTGGCTGAGTTGCTATGCACTCGGCTGTGTTTAATCTCCATGCCCGATGGGATCACAGCTATGTGAGGCTGTATGCCTCATGTATTTAATCACCATGGGCTTCTATTCTTCTCTTCCATTCCATACCCACGGATATGCTTCTTTATTCACACAATATGCTTCTCTCTCTCATGATCAGCTTCTAGAAATGTTCTATGATGTTCTATTATGTTCTATGTCTATACACATGTACAAACATTAGATTAGTATAAGTACTATGAATGCAATGCCAGCAGAACTCTAGTCAAGTTCTTGCTGGAATTCCCTCTAGCTTTTCCTCGTCTCTACTAAGTCTCAGTTTGAAGTGTTCAGTTGTGCCTAAGCCATAGGTCACCAACAACATCTATGTTTAGGAACCGGTTGGGGTTGTTGTCGGCAGTACAGTGTAGTAGTAGATCATCTACCATTTGATGACACTGGCGTTGGGATGAAATGAATACAATGACAGGTTTCATTGGCGAGTATTCCACGATGGCAAGGTATGCAGGTTTAGACATGGTGATCATCAAAAAAGGGTAATGGGAAATAATGAAGCTTTGGAGGTGGATGTCTGTGTTGAGCGGCTGAGAGTTAGATGAATTGTGAACAATGCACAGATCGACCAGTGAGTTGACTTATCTTGGTGAGAAGTTGAAAACTGCATGAGATGGAGCACCTATCCATTCTCTGAGGTCTTGGGCATCTGTGAGCGATACACCACAGGCAACAATGTGGGTCTTGATCTCGGTCTGTGCAGAGAATACCGCATCCTAGAAATGATAACCTCATAGGTCAGGCCTACCTCCCCACTTACAAGCTGGATTTCATTGGCAAGGAGTAAACCGATCATCTGCATGTTCTTCCTATGGCACCATCTGCGAGATAGAATGTCCCACTATTGAAGTAATTAGTTGTCATTCAGTGAGGGGGATGAATTCAAATACTCACCTGACTCAGCGAGCATATAACAACGTCAATCTCCAACAAGCGCAAGTCCGCACTTGTCTCGCCCATCAAGCTCACAATTTCTTTCCTGCCCTGTATGCCGCTAAACTTGCAGCGCCACTCCACAACGTGCTGATCGACCATCTCCTGATAGGGCTCCACACAAACTGCTTGGGAATTGTCCTTTTTATTCCATAACTTGAGCAATGTGAATTCAGCGCAGATAGTCTTTCTGCTTCCCATCGGTGTGCCAACACATATGGATGGTGTTTGAGTAGATTGCTTCGAACTCCTTGTTGTGTAACGCAGAAGGCAGTAGAGGTTGGAGGTCGAGGAGGGGAGTTGGAGTTGGGAATTTTCAGGGAGGATGATGTGCTTGAATGATGTAGGTAGTCTGGTCTTTGCATGCAGCCATCTATCCAATAGTACCGAGATGTAGTAATTGGGAGGGACAGGTTCAAAAATCAGGATAGTGATGGTGACCAAAAAACGTCTCAGTGCTGCCATGGGTCTTGTGCTTGTGGTCTGTGGGACTTCGGTTGCGATCACTTTCAAAATAAAAAGTAAACACCCACCTGGTCCTTTGAGCTTAAGTTGGATTATATACACTTGTAAAAAGCCTGTTGATGGGGCCCTGGCCTCTCCTTGGTGGGGATGATGGGAACATGGTTGAAGCATCTTGCAAACTCAATAGACCTTATGAAGTGCATCGTCCTTCCCAAGCAGTCGTCAGGCTTCAGCTAGAATCCAATGGAGTGTAACTTTTTGACTCAGGTAGCGTTACTAGCATAGCAACAAATATTTGGTACATACCTCTCACTCTGAGAAACTGGATTAGGCATACTGATAATCTTGAATACAATGGTGAAGGCATATCAGAGGTGGAGAGTCACTGGAGACTCAAATGGTGTAGCCCATAGGGATGCCTGGGACGGGAGGGTAGGGGTAATGCCATAACGGGGGTTGGATGGCGATGGGTACCACTGCTGTAGTATATCGGACTGGTGCTGATGAGGCCATGGATGGGTTGGCGGTGGCACATGTGTGAACTTTTTTGTCGATGGCAGGATAGAGGTTAACTGATAGCGCTGCTGAGTAAGTCATGGCCCAGTTGATCTGAAGGTAGTTCAGAGAGTAGCAACGACAGCTTGAAGCCAAGCAACATGTACAATATCTGTATATACGCTGAATCTATGATGTACGTTAGATATCTAAGGCTTGCATCAATGTTTCTCCCTCCTCAATGGCAATCTCCTTGATCACACAATCAATACCACCATCTTGCCCCAGAATTACCTCAGTGAGGATGTTGTTGCATTCATGGATTTGAACCATTTCTTGTTGCATGACCAGCCTCCACTTCAGGCTGGGTTTTTGCTTCTTGAGAGAGAATTTCAAGATCTGGAGGGCCTCCATGAGAATTGGACTGATGCGATTATGATGCTTGGTATCGGTCAAGCTGCTAGAGGAGAAGGTGTGCTCGCATGGGATGGCTGTTGTAACTCAAGGGCACGCACAACACCACAATAGGTGATTGATATGTCCAGGTCCCTTTGGCTATGATCGTCCACTCGGATCCAACCACTAAGCACAGAAAGCCTTAACACAGGTATGCGGAGAGTTGCCTTAAGTTACTCAAGCCTTTTACAGTGAATAACCAAGTGGTCAAAACTGGAGAGTATCCAGCGAAGACCACCTAGCTTTTATATTACAAGGGATGGTGCACGGACCAAGCTGTGCAGGTACAGGAATTACTACTTCTAGAACTAGTAGATGGGAATAGAAGTAGACAGGGATCAAATAAGAAGCATTCGTGTGAAGAGGATAAGAATAGAATTCACATGAAGCGGAAATTAAAACCATGAGGTATGACATCATAGGTTCTAGACCTAATCACGTGTCAATGTCTCACGGTCACGTGCAGCTGGTCATGTGACTTTGAAAGATAAAATTTGACAAAGTCCAAAGTTGAGTGAGCATAGTAACAGTTAGATATAACTGGTGTTCATAACAATGGCCAATGGCTGGATTGGAAGGTAATCCATTGCCATTCTAAAAATTGTTGGGTAGCGATTGCGCTCCATTTCCCAGAACATGAGAGGGTTGGTGCGGACATGACCGAGGTGTGATGTAACGTAGGTGTTGTATTCTTGATCAATAGTTTGTGTGATTTGGTCTTCTGGCCTGATGCTCATTTCTGCAAGGCCATACTTGTTGGCGACCTATATCCCTAATAAAGAGACAGGCCACACAGCACTTTGGTACAGATGAGAGACTAGTAGGATTATAGGGAAATCCAGGAAGGACTAGACTAGAGTCCTTCTGGCGTCGATTGCATAGTATATATACGTTACATGTGTTTGTACCTATTGTGGTACATAGAAGGTCCAAGAACGTTGTGGAACGTTCTTTATCATATGATGTCATAGATAAGCATAGCCATAGAATGGAAGAGAAGAAAAGAAGCATAGCCGTG
>JBBPLY010000506.1:0-11308 GCA_038090035.1 Xerocomus nothofagi | reverse complement strand
GCTGTCAACAATTTTATGTCAATTGATGTCACAATACTTACAAACTGTCAATCGGAGGGGATCAGAAGGGATGCTGATCAGTGGCATTATCACATCAATTCATATCCCATCACTTACATGCTATCAATGGGAGAATAGCAGGAGGAGGTATGCTGATTAGCAGGGCTCTTTTTAAATCAACTTCATATCACTTACAAACTAGAATCAACAAAAAAGCAACAGAAGCTGCAGATCAGTAGGGGTTTTATTTTATATTCAAATCAGAACACTCACCCCCTATCAATTGAGAAACAGTAGAAAAGATGCTGATTAGCAGGTCTCTCCTTGAAATCCACATCAGACCACTTACTGGCTATCAATGGAATGGCAGCATGAGGAATACTGATTAGCAGCCATTTGAAATCTACATCAGACAACTTACTGTCTATTAATGGGAGAGTAGAAGGAAGGATGCTGATCAGCAGCCCTTGAGATTCAAATTATATGACTTACTTCCTATCAATGGAAAAGCAAAAGGAGGGTATGCTTATTAGCAAGCATTCTAAATCCACATGGCAGGCAACTTACTTCCTATCAACAGAAGAGCAGAAGGAAGGATGCTAATTAGGAGCCACCCAAAATCTAGAACAGACAGCCTACTCCCTATCCATGTAAGAGCAGAAATAATGATGCCAATCAGCAACCATTTTTCCTCCACATTAGACAACTTACTGCCTATCAATAGGAAAGTAGCAGTAAGAATTTTGATCAGCAAATTTCCTATTTGATCTTTGCATCAGGCTACTAACAAACTATCAGTATGTATGTCAGCAGGATTGATTAGCAAGGTTCTGAATTCAAATCCACACCAGACCACATACACGCTATAAAGAACTTGAAGTTGATTGATTCTTGTTTCAAATTCACATTTGACCACTCACTTGCTAATAATGGAAAGCAGCAAGAGAGATGCTGATCAGGAGCCATTACAAATCCACATCAGACAACTTACTGCCTATCAATGATAATGCAGCAGGAGAAATGCTGATCAGTAGGATTCTCATTCAAAACTCACATCAGACAACTTACAAACTACCAATGGGAGAGCAGCAGAGAGAATGTTGATCAGCAGAATCTGACTTGGAGTCTACAAGGGACCACTTACATCCTATTAGTGGAAAGTAGATGAAGGAATGCTGGTCAGCTACCATTTCCAATTTACATTAGGTAACTTACTCCCTATCAATGGCAGGACATCAGGAGCAATTTCTAATCCATATTATAAAATGACTTACTGCCTATCAATAAGAATGCAGTAAACAGAATGCTGATGAGTAGGGTCATTCAAATTCACATCAGACTACTTACTTCCTATGAATGAGAGAGCAGCAAAGGGATGATTATAAGCAGGATTCTGATTTTGAACTCACATCAAACCACTTACTTCCTATCAGTGAAACAGTGACAGAAAAGATGCTGATCAGCAGCCATTGCAAATACACATCAGACAACGTACTGCCTATCAACAGAAAAGTATTAGTATGAGGGTTGCTGATCAGGAACAATTTCAAATCCACATAAGACAGCTTACTGCCTATCATTGGAAAAGTGGTCAAAGGGATGCTGATGGACAAGGTTATCATTTCAATCCACATCAAACCACTTACAAACTATCAAATTGGATGATAGCAAAGATGTTGATCAGCAGATTTCCATTTTCAAATTTGAATTAGACCAGTGACTTACATACTATCAATGGAAGAGCAATAGGAGAAACTTGATTAACAGTCATTCCCCTCTGCATAAGACAACTTACTCCCTATTGATGTGAAAGTGGCAATATAAATACTGATTAGCAAGTTTCTCATTTGAAATTCAATGAGACCTCTTACAGGCTATCAATTGGTGAGTAGCAACAGGAATGTTGATTAGTAGCATGCTTATTGCAGATCCACATCAGACTACTCACTGCCTTTTAATGGGTGAATAGTATGAGGGATGCTAATCAGGAGCATTCTGATTCCACATTAATATCAGACCACATACAATCTATCAATGGAAGAACAGAAGGATGATGATTAGCTGAGTCCTGATTTTGGAACCACATTAGAATACTTACAAACTATGAATGAGAGCAGTAAAAGGGATACTGATCAGCAGCAAATCCAATTCACATCAAACTACTTACTGGCTATCAATGGGAAATCAGTAAAATTTGAAAGGGTTGCTTATCAGTAGGCATTATATAAAATTCACATCAGGCCACTTACCCACTATCAGAAGAGCAGCAGGAGGGATGCTGATCAACAGAATTCTCATTTCAGACTCACATCAGACAGCTTACAAGCTATCAATGCAAAGGTAGCAAGAGAGTTACAGATCAACAGAATTCTCATTTTAAATCTGAAACCACTTACTGGCTGTTCACAGGAGAGAAGCAAAGAGATGCTAATCAGCAGGAGTCAAGAACTAGATTTACATCAAATCACTTACACGCTGTTTATCAATTGAAGAATAGAAGTGATAGTATTTTCAACAGGATTAAACTTTCAGAGTCACATCAAATGACTTACCATAAGCTATCAATGGAAGAGCAGTAAAAGGAATGCTGATCAGCAGAATTTTAATTTCAGCTTTAAATCCACTTACATGCTATATACATATCAATTGGAAAACAGAAGAAGGAATGACAATCAACAAGATTATAATTTCAGAATCATGTCAAATCACTTGCCCAAAGCTATCAATGGAAGAGCAGCAAGAATCAGCAACTCTTATTTTGAATCTGTGTCAAACCACTTACTGGCTATTAACAAGAAAGTAGAACAGGAATCAGTAAGATTCTGGTTCGAATTTCCATTAGACCACTTACAGTCTATCAATGGGAGATCATCAGGAAGGATGCTGAATAGCAGGATATTCATGAAATTCACAGACCACATACCTCCTATCAATGGGAGAGGACCAGGAAGGATGTTGATTAGCATGATAAATTCACAGACCACATACCCCCTATCAATGGGAGGGAATCAGGATGGATGGATGTTGATTAGCAGGATATTTATGAAATTCACAGACTACTACATACATCCTATGAATGGAAAGAAAAACAGATGTTATTTAGCTCTGTTTGTGTTTGAAATCTATGCCAGACAACTTACAGCCTATAAATAGGAGGAAGACAGATGTTACTAAGTAGGATACATGTGTTTGAGATACACAGCACTTACATTCTATCAAAGAAAGGAAAACATATGTTATTCAGTACAATTCATGTTTGAAATCTATAGCAGACCACTTACATTCTATCAGAAAGGCAGATGTATTCAGTCAGATCCAATGTGTTTGAAATCCACACCTGACCACTTACTGCCTATTAATGGAAAGGCAGTAAGAGGCATACTGAGTACCACAAACCCACATCAGAAAACTCACAAACTATCAATGGAACAGCATCAGCAGGAATGTTGAACAGGAAGCTTCTTATGTCAGATCCATATCACCACTTACCATCTATCATTTGGAGAGCAACAGCAATTATGCCTATCAACTGGTTTCAATTTTGAAAATTCATCAGACCACCTACCAACTATCAATGAGAGAGCAACAGAAGAGGAGCTGGTCATCAGAATTCTGATTTGATACCCACATCAGACAACTTACATACTATTAACAGGAGAGTGGCAGGAGAGATGCTGATCAGAAAATTTATTATTCCATTTCAACACTAAACAACTTACTGTCTATGAATGGAAGAACAACCATTGATGTGCCAATCAGAAAGGTTCTTGCTTCAAATTCATGTCACCACCTACTCCCTATTAATTGGAAAGTAGTAGAAATTATGTCAACTTTACATTAGACCACTTACAACCTTTTAATGAGAGCAGCAGGAGAGAAGCTGATCAACAGGATTCCAATTTGAAATCCACATCAGACCACTTACTGCCTATCAATGGGAGAGTAGCAGAAGAGATGCCCATGAGAAGAATGTTCATTTCACATCAGCATTCAACCACTTACTGCCTATGCAAGGAAGAGCAATAGGAGGATTGCTAATCAGGAAGGTTCTTGCTCCAAATCACATCAGCACTTACTCCCTATCAATTGGGGAGCAGAAGAAAGGGCACTGATCAACAGATTTCCATTTTCAACACCACATTAAACCACTTACAAACTATCAATGAGAGAGCAGTAGATGAGAAGCTGATAAACAAGACCCTGATACAAAGCCCATATTGAACCACTTACAGCCTAACAATACAAGAGTGAGAGAGATGCTCATCAGGACATTATTAATTCACATCAGCATCCAATCACTTACTGCCTATGCATGGAAAAGAAACAGGGGAGATGCTAATCAGTATGTTCTCACTTCAAATCCACACCACCACTTACTCCCTATTAATCAGAGAGCAGCAGGAAGATTAATAATCAAAACATTTCCAATTGGAATTTATATTAAACTACTTACAGCCTATCAATAAGACAGCAGCAGGTCAACAGAATCCTGATTTGAAACCCACATCAGAAAACTTACTACCTATCAATTGAAAGCAGTAGGAGATATGTTGATCAGAAGATTCTCACTTGACATTGGCATCAAACCACTTACTACCTATAAATAAAATAGCAACAGGAAAGATGCTAGTCAGGAAGGTTCTTATTTCCAATCCACATTACCACTTACTCCCTATCAATGGAAATGCAGCAGGAAGAATGCTGATCAGCAGACTCTCATTTTCAAACTTACATTAGACCACTTACAACCTGTTAATGGGAGAGTAGCAGGAGGGAAGCTAATGAGCAGGATTCTAATTTGATATCCACATCAGACTACTCACTGCCTGTTAATGGAAGAAGAACAAAAGATCAGCATAACATCAATTCAAATCCACATTGGACCACTAACTCCCTATTGATAAGAAAGTAGCAGATGTAATGGTTGTTAGCAGAATTCTCATTTCAAGTTCACATCAGACCACTTACTCCCTATCAGTAGAAGATGTGCAGGAGATGCCAATTAGCAACATTTACATTTAGAATCCCTGTCAACCACTTACAGCCTATTAATGGGGGAGAAGCAGGAGAGATGAGGACCAGCAAGTTCTCATTTCAAATCCACTTACTGCCTATCAAATCATGAGGAAGCAACAGGAAGGATATTGATCAGTATTTTTCTCATTACAGATCCACATCAATTCACTTACTCCCTATCAACACAAGAGTAGCAGGAGAACAACTAATCAACAGGATTCTCTTTTCAGTTTCACATTAAAATACTTACTCTCTAAGAATGAAAAAGCAGCAGGAGGGATGCTGATTAGTAGGATTCTCATTTCATTGAAGTCCACCTCAGACCACTTACAGCCTATCAATGCCAATAGCAGAGCAGTAGGAAGGGTACCATTGAGTGACATTCTCATCTCAGATCTATATCAGACCACTTACTCCCTGTAGATAGAAAGTAGCAGAATGGAAAATAGTTAGCAGGATTCTCACTTCAATTCTATATTGGGGCACTTACTCTCTATGAATAATAAAAGAGTAGCAGCAGATATGCTAATTAGAAGACTTCACATTTCATATTCTCATCAGACTACTCACAGCCTATCATTGGGAGAGTAGTAGATGATGATAAGTAAGTTCTCATTTCAAATCTACATGACACCACTCACTGCCTATCAATGAGAGAACAAGTATGCTGATCAGCATTGTTCTCATTTCAGATTCACCAAGACCACTTAGTACTTACTCCCTATTAATGAAAGAGTAGCAGGAAGATGAAAATATAATCAACAGAATTCTCATTTGAATTTCATAATAGAGCACCTACTCTCTATAAATGGAGAATTAAAGGAAGGGATGTTAATCAGTAGTATTTTCATTTCAGGACATGATAGACCACTTACAGCCTATAAATGGAAGAGGGGTAGATTGGACACCAATCAGTGTCATCTTATTTCAAATCTGGATTTGAACACCTACAAACTACATATCAATGGAGCAGCAGCAGCAATAATCAGCAACATTTCTTTTTGACATACATATCAGACCACTTACTTGCTATCAATGAGACAATGAGATAGCAGCAAGTGGGGGATGATCAACAGGATTGTCAATTGAATCCACACCAAACCACTTACTTGCTATCAATGTAACAGTAACAGGGATGCTTGCTTATCAGTGGAATTCCAATTTGAATTTCACATCAGACCACTTACAGCCTATGAATGGAAAGATTAGAAGGGACGATGATCAGGCTGTTTCTCATGCCAGATCAACACAAGAACACTTACTCTCTATGAATAGAAATTTAGCAGGAGGAAATTCCAGGGTTGCTGATTAGAAGAATCCTCATTCCAGGTGTACACCAGACCACTTACTCCCTACCAAGGAAGAGTAGGAAGGACATTAATTTAATCAGAAGAATTCTTAACTTAAATTTGTATCAAATAACCTACAAGCTGTCAATGTGAGATAGTAGGAATAAATGTTGATCAGCAGGATTCTCAATTTGAGTCCACATCAGACTACTTACAGCCTATTATTGGGAGAGCAGCAGAAGAGATGTGGATCAGTGGCATTCTCATTTTCAATCTGCACCAGACCCACTTCCTATCAATGGAAAAGCAGCAGGGAAGATGCTGGTTAGCAGAATTTAAATTTCAAATTCATATCAGACTCCTTACAAACTATCAATGATAGACACAAGAGGAGCAGGATGAGCAGGGGTCACATTTCACATCCAGATCAGACCACTTACTGCCTATCAATTCCAGAACAGCAGGAGACATGCAGATCAGTTGGATTCTCATGTTAAATCCCCATTAACTTACAAGCTATCAATGGGTGAGCAGTAGGATGGATACTTATCAACAGGATTTTCATTTTAAATCCCCACCAAACCACTTACTGGCTATGAATGTTCAAGTGCCAGTGGTGAGAGAGATGTTGATCAGCCATGTTCATGCTAGGTCCATGTATTACAATTTGACTTACTCCCTTTAATACAAGAAGCAAACCCATTAGTGTCTCATCTACTGAAGTATCCAAAATATATTCACCTGTATTAATGCAGAGTAATAGAAACATGAGGATGAAATCCATGAACATTAATTTTGACATGATATACTTACAGCCTGTTAATATGTGAGTTACAATGGTTTCAATGCATAACATGTCACATACATTCTTAATGGAAACAAGATGAGCCTGCATCAGAAGTTGCTTTAAAAATTAATATCATGACAAATACCTGATCAACAATCCATTAGTGTTATGCAAGCATACAACAGAATCTCAACAAACTCTTGTGAGATTAAACTTACCTGTACATGTGGAAACCAACTTGCCAACCCCCTAACAAGATCATAATCCTGGCTTTCAGTCATCCTGAAATCAACATAAGGCACCAATACACTTTATGACACATCAACACATATAATGTTTCATGCAAGAATGATTCACTTACAATTTGACTGCATATTCCATGCATAACAAGATATTCTTCTCCTGTGCAGTAACCAACAGCATCTGCAATGATACATCATCCAAAGCAGCTGCAGTCTGCTCCAGCAATATATTACATCCAGTGTCAGGCTTGTCCATGTCTAGCTGAATGATTAGCATAATGGAGATGAGAACATGCATTCCAGACCTTCCAGTTGTACATATGCCTTTGGGGGAAATTTCATCTCACACAAATCTCCCCATACATTTCTATTCCTAAGAAGCTCCTTAATGCGGACCTTCTGCATCATACTTTGTTCCTCTAGAGGCATCAATAGGTCTCCAGCTTCAAGCACCTGTGACTTGAGTGCATCACATTTAGTGAGCAGCACCACAACTGGTACTAGTGCTCAAATTGATGAGCTCGGAAAGCATCATGAAGAACAAATTATCACCATTCCTAGTGTCACATTCACCAAAGAACTTCTCTTCCGCAACAGTGATAGCACGATGATGTTGATCCATCGGAATACAGTACCTGCTTATATATTAGAGCTATCGGAACCCAGCATAATATTTCCACTCACCATATGACATGGATCCGCTTCTTGAGAAAAGGTGTATCCGCACGTTCCATGATAAACTCCTTCATCATCGTAAACTCGTCCTCACGGCCGGCCTCGAAGCCAGCAGAGTCATGGAAGACGAATTTCTTGTTGCTTTTGAAAACCATTTCGTCGTTGATGTCGTGAATTCCACGCTGCGGAATGTAAGACTAGTTTAGAGGCCATATGATGACGGTCACGATAGACGTAATACCCACCTCCGTGGTCCCTTCAATCACACGATTCGCCTGATCGCACGTCAACATGTCATCCGGTATATATGTGTCCGGTGAACCTTACCTTTTTCCCTCGACCATTGTATATCTTCGGACGTTCAGTCGAGTTGCAAATTTTCTGAAGGATGGTCGTCTTGCCGGCGTTCGCCCTGCCGATGACAAGAATTCTGAATCGGACGAATTTTTCCATGAGGTCCTGGTCGACATGGTCCATAACCTTGGAGATATCCGGGGATTCTGTCTGTACGTTGGGAGCATTGGATTTGTCGGAGCGTGGCAAGAGAGAGACGGGATCTATTTCAGCGAGCGACTCCGAATGTGTCTCTAGAGTGAGAGTATCTGTGTCTTTTGCTAGGGTCAGAACCGGAGTCGAGTGGCTGGGGATCGCACCAAGCGGCAGGTTAGGCATGTCAGAACTTTGGGCGGGAGTTGTAGAGGATCTTCCGCTAGCAATGCGGGTTCGGACGTTTCTGAGTGGTTTCTTGAAGGCCTTCATTGTGGAAGTAGTGAAGAAAGCCGAGACAAGTACGATCGATGGCTTGGGGAGATGATGGATCTGAGCGACGATGGTCGAGGGAAACCGTTGCCAGGTCACTGCCACATGTGTCAGAGTGCCGCTCATCACCTAACTGGGTAGAAATGGCCCCTTTTCCTCTGCAGATTGTTTTTTCGTTGCATTGCTTGCGAGTGTATTCAATACACTAGCTACAAACTATGAACTGGCTCTAACGAGTTACTTATACCCAACGCAACACGGCATTACTCCCGCCTTCCAGTGTTCTAAACAGAGCCATTAAAAAACATGGCACCAAAATCATAGGATACCGATATACAAAAAAAAGCGAAAAAAGAGGTGAACATTCGCCGTCCTATGCTCACTCCTTGCGTCGGACGCCGCATGAGACGTGAAAGTGGTAATTGCAGTAGCATTATTGACAGACGTGCCCGTGTGCGAGGCTAAGGGAGATGGTAAGGTTGAATCGGTGCCATTGGGGGGACAGCTGTCACTTGTGGACGGACGCTGGATAGAAGTAGGCCGGTAAAGCTACCGAGTGCTGTGGGTCATCTGATAATGCACGTTCTGAATCATGACGGCGGGGAGACTACAGATGGGATAAGCTCACGGTTAGGGATGTTAATATTGATGTAGCCGCCGGAGGTGAAGCCAGCAAAGAGGACGACGGTTCCATCGGCGAGGGCTTCTGCCACAGATTGCTGGGGCATTTTCTTACATGGACGAGGTGGTCGAACCACCAGTGACGGCCCGAGGAGGGTAATTGAAGACGGAATGGGAGCCATTCAGGACATGCTAAAATGAAAAGTATTGGCGAGCGTGCTCGTCAATACTAACGAGAAACTTGCCCCACCAGACGACGGAAGCGTCTCGCTCTCTTCGATTCCGCTGTTCTCTTATCGACCACTTTCAACAACATCCTCAGGGCACTCGTGCTGACGGGATCACTGCTGTGTAGGACACGAAATGCGTGGGGGGAAACGAGAGAAGGGAAGGGCCAATGACGACAACGGACCTTGGTCTTATTCACATGACGGTCGTTCCGTTCGTTAGGGCCGATCGCCACTACAACAAAGTTTCTCAGTACAGACAGAAGTTGTTCACTGGGGATTCAAGGTGTGCACTGGCACAGAGGCACTTGGAGATTCAAGTTGATGGGAGAATGCCCTTGATGACGAATCGTTGACGATGAACGAGCATGAACAGATATTCTTGTGGAAAAGTTTCGCCCAAGATAACGAGCAAGGGCAAATTCGAAGGGTATAAGCTGGAGTTACGTCGTTAATACGAGGTTTGCACGATGGTCGATAGTGTAGATATCCTTGTACGAGCGTGCGCCAACGACTTGATATAATACAGCTTACCTCAGCGCATCACCGCTCTACCGAACTCGAAAAAAAAAAAACCTCTAGCTCGATCGTCCATATGCCACCAAACGGCCCAGTTCCAATCGGAAGCGCAGACGCGCCCTCCGTCGAGGTCTCCATACCGCCCATCTTCGGCATAAACTTTGCAAACTCGTTCGCCTCCATCGCCGACGATTCGCCGTGTTCACAAAGGTCCGTCAAGTTCTCCTTTTCCCATCGCACCCGCCGACGCTCTTCCAGCAAGGCGTCGCAGAATGTATATCCAACGAAGACGGCGAACGCCAGATCGCCTGTGCGCTCGCTTTCCACGGCGAAGAAATGGTACGTACGCCCGATCTCACATCCAGCTCGACGATCACGCACGATCACAGTACATCGGAAACCAAGCGAGGCAACAGCTGATCAAAAACGCTCACAACACCATCACGGGCTTCCGCAACCTCCTTGGGAAGAGGCATGTCTCCCTCGTCTCCCATCCCCACGCTGATACGACGACAATACAGGTTTTCAGAGGTCCCTCAGGACAAGCTGTCCGTGTCTACCGCCGTCATTCAACATCCTTCCTTGTCTGACACGCCGGCCTACAAAGTAAAAGTCCTCCAACCTGCACCATCACCTTTGCCCGCCACCGCTACCAACACGCCCGCCGCATCGCACGCAGCCACCCCTCGTTCCGAACCAGTACAAGTAGAGCGCGTCCTGACCGTCTCCGAAATGACCACCATCTTTCTCGCATCCCTCCGCCAGTCCGCAGAAGACTTTCTCGGCGAAAAAATCATCGGCGCCGTCATATCCATACCCTCCTGGTTCGACGACGCCCAAAGAGAAGCACTTTCCAAGGCAGCCGAGGACGCAGGGATTCATGTCCTTCAACTGCTCGACGATGCTGGTGCCACGCTCTCGGACCCCACTATCGGCGGAGACGAGATCGACTCTAAACTCGTCCGCTTCTTCGCCAAAGAGTGCACACAGACAATTTGCATCTTGCCTTTCAATGCATATCAACCATCTGTATTCTTATATCCATCATGAAAAATTGCATTAAGTCCCCGCATCACACAGCGTCGAAGCGCTGTTGGATTTCCAATCGCACATTTCGGCCTCGGCTAAAAAGACAAGGTGATGGATCGAGCAAAGTCAGAATTGTGCTACCGC
>JBBPLY010000504.1:0-11336 GCA_038090035.1 Xerocomus nothofagi | reverse complement strand
TAGTATGAATACAACGCCAGCAGAACTCTAGTCAAGTTCTTGCTGGAATACCCTCTAGCTTTTCCTCGTCTCTACTAAGTCTTGGTTCGAAGTGTTTGGTTGTGCCTAAAGCCATAGGTCGCCAACAGAAGGAGCATAGTAAAAGTTAAATGTAACTGGTGTTTATAACATGAGGCACAGGGATCAATGAGAAGAGAAGCCTCTGACATGAGGCAAACATGAGGTCAATGGAAGAGAAACCTCTGACATAAGGCAAGATAGAAGAGAAGCCCCTGACATGAGACACAGAGATCAATGAGAAGCATTGGCTTCTGTAAGGTCATGTGAACAGTCATGTGCAAGGTCATGTGACAAGGATAAGTCTAAGGACGAAGTCAAGGGACTAAGTCATACTAAGACTAGCAAAGGGAATGTCAATGCATAGATGAAGAGAAAAGATAGGGGCTTAAGGGTGAATCATAACATACATACTGTAAGTTCGCTTACCTTGGTGTGGTGTAGTGGTGTAGTGGTTAGAGTGTCATCCAGTTACTGTTTTTGGCAACCTGAAGTTGTGAGTTCAATTCTGAGCTGTGATGAACATTTATAATTCATGTTGCCGGTATCTACTTGGCCACTTTGAGTACTTTGAACATACTTTAGACACTTATCTACTTTGGAAAAGAGTTCAAGTACTAACTTCAAGTGTTCAAAGTTTGGTAAAGTGATTGTAGGATTTGCTGATGCTGCTGAGCATTTGAGTGATCTAGAGACAGATAGATCGGTTTGTATTCAAGTGAGGCATGGGCAGAATCGAGTGTCTTCATCTTCATAGATTTGAGCTTATCGTATTCATCTTCTTGGCCTCAGCAAGGTGTTGATAAAATGTTGTTTTCAATAGGAGTCGAAGTCGTCCATTACAGTACTTTCTACACGTACATACCCGTCGATTGCCTGTATCAGACTCGGATGCACGGGAGGGGCCTGGATCCATTTTGAAGGGAATGACAGTGTGTTGGATGTAGCGACTCGAGCTCGTTGAGCCTAATGATGTGATGTAACACGACAAGACACAGTCCAACTGGTAGGCACGCACACGGGCACTTGTTGCATCACATCGAAAACATAGCAGATTGCAAGTGCAGAATTTCACATCTCATCATATCGAGATCATAATATTGAGACCTCGTCACACCTGGTCACACCAGCCGATAACCAGTTTTCACTGGGAATGATTCCCGAAAGATACGTGCACATTGAACGGAGGCGATGTGCTGACAAATAAAGGTAACTTGAATGTAAAAGGAGAGCGTGTCTGGAGTAGGTTCGGCGCTGAAGCGATGAAGCGAACAAAACTCTATATAAGAGTTGAGGGCAGAGGCATATGCGCGAGAGGTTGAACGATCAAGTGCGAGACCTTGCTAAATGGAGCGCTGAAGTAAGAGACGCTCAATGGACCAGGCTTCCCGTTGAGGTTGCCTGGCCCTAACGGCTGAGGTAATCATTGGTCAGCTGCCCCCGGCGGTGGACGAGGGGGTGAAAAGGGGTGAATGGACAGGCCAGGCACCAGGCGGGTAGCCTCAAGATTACGAAGACGAGATAGATGATCTGCGATTGTATTGCGAGAGCCTGGGATATGAAAGACCCGGAAGTCAATGGATTTGCTGAGTAGTGCATCAATCGCGGCCATAACCATCCAATTCATGGAGGGCAAGGCAACGAGTGAGTTAAAGACTTGAACCGTATTGAGATTATCAGTAAAAACAGCGAGGCGCTCGCCCACAGCCATATGGCGTGAAGCTTCAAGAATTGCAGCGGTGACGGTAATAGCTTCGTGGTGAAAAATGGGGAGGTCAGCCCGCGAAGTCATGGCTTGATAAGCGAGGTTGAGATGCGGCAACCAGAAACCCATGGCCACCAGGCTGGCATCACAGAACACCTGGACAGTAGAGCCCGAGAGGTTACCGACGTCCCATGCCTCGGAGGAAAGAAAGTAGATGCCATTGGAGTGGGTAAGATGATCTGCCGCCCACAGGAGTTCACGCTCAACATCCCGGTTGATCCAAATCAGCGCATGGTGCTTGATTTTACCAGCAGTCTTTGCGTGGAGAGCTGATAATCCGGGACGAAGCATGGGATAGACATTAAGTGCCCCATTAAGATGACCCGCGATGCGCTGGAAGTCTCTTAAAGAGCGACGGGCTCCATGCTGTGCAAACTCACGAAGGGTGGAGATTAGGAGGAGATGGGATTCATCGGACATTCGAACTCTCATGAGGTTATTAGACATTGAGTTGGACGATGGGGGAGAAACGACAAGTGTCGCAATAAACTCGTAAACAGTAAAACGGCTAGCGCAACGACAAAGGACGGTCAGAAGGGAGCAGGGAGCTCACGAGCCAGAATGCCTACCTAGCGGCCTAGTAGCGGGATGACAGGAGCGGATCAGGAGGGAGCGCGGAGCCCCTGGACTGTCGTCCCCCTAGAACAAGGAGGCGGAGCAGCCATGACGCAGGAGCGCAGCCACCGGTGGCAACCGCAAAGCAGGATAACCCTTCAGTTGGCCCTCCGAAATCAGCTTAGTATAAATAAAAATTTAAACACCAAAAAATCGGCATTCAAACGAGATATGATGCAATCTTTCTGGTCCTCGCCATGTGCTCCGACCCCGGGCCATCGAAGGATCAATTGACAGATAATTTTACAGTAAGACTCATAGAAGCATCCTAATATGTATGAAATCCCCCCGTGCAAGGACGAGATTCGCATGAAGTAGTACATGGTCTCCTCGGCGCCGATAACCATGAAACAAACCCCGGCGCGAGAGAAAGAGAGAAAGGAGGAAGAAGAAATGCTAGACCATCTGAGGTACTGGCAAGGGGTATCAATCGTCAAACGTGCTCTCGACCCACCGACTGTTTTTCGAGCGACACGTCCTCGCGCATGTCATGCACCGCCGCCTTGTGCGTAATCTGATCGATCGCATCCTCACCGTCGAATAACGCGGCGGTCTCCTCCAACGTTCGGTTCTTGGTCTCCACGATAAAGAACCACAGAAAGACGAACTCGCAGGCGAGCCAGCACACGTACACGATCTACCAGTCCAAACAATCCAAGCAGAGGAGAGGGTCATTCGCATCAGGATCAAGATCAACGCAAGCGAGGCGAGGAGCGGGGACGCACATAGTATTTCCATCCAAGGGCATCCAACGCGATCGGGTTCACGTATTGGTTGAAGATGAGCGCAAGCGAGACAACAAAGTTGAAGATGCAAAGTCCCTTGGCGCGGAGGTTGAACGGCAATATCTCCACCGTGTATGAAATGACGAGCGGACTAAACGCGAGCGCATATGCCAACGAGAAGAGAAAAATGAATGCGATCACGGCATGGCCGGCGGCGGCCGTCCCATGCTGCGCATATTCCGCAAAACAAATCGCTTGAGCCAAGTAAAACAACATCATCAGTCCGGCCGAGGCGAGGAAGAGGAATCGACGCCCGAGACGGTTGACGGTGTACGAGGCGTAGAGAGCTCCGATAAAACTCCACATTTGGAGGACGGCATTGATGAGCAGTTGTGTGCTCGAACTCGTGATTCCAATCTGGTTCAAGACTTTCGAGAGATAATACGAGACGAGACCGTTGCCTGACCACTGGGAGAAGAAGGCGATGGCGATAATGATCCGCATACGTTTGCGGTTACCGGGAGTCGCAATCAGCGCCTTCCAGCCGATGTTGTCTGCGACGGTCCGATCAAACTCGAGGGCAGCCTTGATCTCATTGAATTCGAATTGAACGACGGGATCTTGTCTGCCTGGTATTTCAGCGGGTTGACAACAGTGTTTGTAAGTGAACACGTACTCATTGCCGTCAGCGTGGTAATAAGCGAGCGTACTCAGTGCCTCGGCTTCGCGTCCCTTGCTCACTAGCCAACGGGGAGACTCTGGTGCAAGCAGAACCAACACTACTTGAATAACAGAGGGAACTCCCTGCAGCAATGATGGCAACCGCCAAGCCCATGTGCTGTTGATCCTAAACGAACCATACGTCGTCCACGCGGCACTGATAAAGTTTGCAGGGAGTAAGAAATTAGCGAAAACGCTACGTCACGGAAGAAAAGGAAAACACGTGCATGATAGACCCAGAATACCACAGAGAGTTGTAGAGAGATGTCAAGGGGGCACGATACGTAGGATATGAAAGTTCGGTGACCAACATTGGAGCGGCATTGGCTGTACAAAAGATGACTTTCAGCGCACTGTTCAGCAAGCAGACTTAGTAGCAGAGAACCTGGTCGGGACCAGTCAGGAATAGTCCTGGAATGACTGTTCACGACCATCGAAACCGCGGCATGTGGAAATTATCCAACGGATAACGAAATATCACGGAACTTGCCTGCGAACGTATTTCCAAAGCCGATCAAGAACCGAGCACCAATGAACATCCCGACGGATTGGGAAGCGGTCTGGATGGCTGTCGCTACACACATGATGGCTGCCCCAATCCAGACTGCTCGACGACGACCGACACCATCGGACACATATGGTGCAAAGGGATAACCTGCCAGTGCTCCAATGTTCTATACGCTAATGGTCAACGAACGGACCATACCTCAAGAGGTACTCACCTGGATGGCATTGAGCAGACCCAGCTTGCCACCCGACGGGTAGTTGAAAGCAGATTCCCACTGAGTGAGGCTTTGCAAACCGTTCATCATACTGCCGTCGTAACCAGTGGTCGACGAGGTGATGAGACTATTGGCGATGCCACGACATCAGATCAGAGGACAGGTGTAGGATCTTCCGGACATACAGAAGGACGATCCAAGCATTGAGGGCAATGAGTCTGAGAATGCAAGTGAGCACGACGAAGTGCGACCATTGTGGAGCTCACCGTCTGTTGTTGTACCACTTTCTTGTTGGATCGATGAGATGTGCCAGGGATGTTTCTTGGACCACAGCACCAGCACCCATGGTGTACTTTTCAACACCGGATGACCGGAGGTTACTGACGAGACGTGGACTGGAATTCTAGCGGGCGCTTTGCGTGGGCACTTTTCACTTCTTAACAACCTGCGGCGTTTGTACTGACATTTTTCTTGAATGCGGATCCAAAATCCTGAGCCGAGGGTTGCCCCTGGTGGTCACGGTTAGAAAGGTCATGTTATCTCCACCTTGTGGAGAGAAATGAAGTCCGATGCTAACAGGCCTGGTCACCAGACTCAATCAATTGACATACGGGTTGCCAGCCACGTGTCATCACTGCTGGCAAGATTTGACCTGTGCTCGTTGTGTAAGTCATCTTGATTCGTCGAGCATATCGTGCGCAACGTTGCTTGTAACGACAATGTCAGTGCGGGTGGTCACACGAATGTTCAGTTTGAGTAGACTGATTAGGGCGGGAGTAGAAGGGTAGAAAGCTCGTCTGAGGGATCGCATGGTACAGGCCCACAGTTTGGCAGTTCCGAGCATTCCGAAGCGAGTAGCTTATGGCGGCGTCATTCAATATTCATGTCCAGACTTGGCTTGCGTATCGAGCCCCTAGCATGACTTGCTTTTGACCACCACCATCGATGGCAGGCGCGTTCAGTGGACATCTCCTCCACGCATTCAACAACGCCCCCGCTCAACCCAGCACACCCACCATCGTCACCAGCGGCACCATGTCCTTCGATGCACGCGCGCACGGAACTCCCGGGCCTTCCTTCTCCCCTTCACCCGCACCCCACGGACTCTTCGGTCTGCCCCCACTTTCCGAAGATAGCACCACCGCCAAACACATTGCCACCCTCCAGGCCAAACTCAACAAAAAACTCGGTCCTGAATTCGTCAGTCAACGGCCCGGTCCCGGTGGTGGCCCCAAACTCACCTACGCCGAGGGGTGGAAGATCATCAATCTCGCCAACGAGGTGTTTGGGTTCAACGGTTGGAGTTCGAATATCGTAAATATCACGACGGATTTCGTGGATTATAGCGAGGAGTCGAAGAGGTTTAATGTCGGAGTCACGGCCATCGTGCGGGTGACGCTCAGGGATGGGGTGTATCACGAGGATGTCGGCTATGGGCTGTTGGAAAATGCAAAGAGCAAAGGGGGTGCATTGGACAAGGTGAGCATTCTTTGGCTGTCGTCGTGCGGGGATCAAGAGAGGTTTTCCCCCGGCATGTTTGTCTAGTGTAAGAAGGAGGCGATCACGGACGCACTCAAACGAACCCTTCGAAATTTCGGAAATCTACTCGGGAATTGTTTGTACGATAAATCGTATGCGCAGGAGGTCGTCAAGATCAAGATTCCTCCGGTACGCGTTCCATTTCCTAACCATTCTGCCAAGGTGTCTATGCTAATCACAACATCGCTTTAGGCAAAGTTCGACAAGAGCGAATTGTACCGCCGACCCGAGTTTGAGGAGCGCATACCGGACATGCCAGTCCCCCATGTACAGGCACCGGTCTCTGGACCATCATCGACTAAACGCGATGAATTCCACATCAAGGTAGAACACGAGACCCACCAGCCCGAAACACCCATCACGTATGTACCACGACACCTGCGTCAAGAGATCGCCAGCGCCGCCCAACAAACCCCGGTTCGTGCTCTCACCACGCCACCTCTGGGAGCGCCAACACACCCCGACGGACAAGTGTCGACCTCGGGATCAGGATCAGAATCGGGCTCGATCCACACCCCAGCTAACCGGGGATCATCCTCTGTTAACATACCGAAACCCAGCGGACTCGCAACGCCGATCCAAACGCCAGCCCAAGCTCAACGCCCACCTCCTCCACGAGCACCTCCACCCCGGGCCGTCGCGACATCGCCTCTTGCTCGGACACACACTGCGTCGGGACATAGCGTGTCTTCCACCGAGCCTGTACCACCGGTGCGCGCGGGCCGCGCAGACACAGCGGACCAGAAAGTGGGCAACGCCGTTCAAGGCGCTGGCAACCACAACAACGAGGGCGAGAACGAAGACGCGTTTCCCCTGAGCACCCAAGATGGCGCGTTCTTCGCCACGGTCGATCTCGGCGAAGGTGATATCGGACGGCCGATCGATTTCGAGGAAGGCATGGGTGGCGTGAGCATGATAGATGACACGTCTGTACTCGAGCCGGTGTTGGATAGCCCGGTGGAGTCGCCTGTTGCACCACCTCTACCTCACCCTCAAGTGCGTGATGGGTCGAGAGCGGGGTCGTTGTCTGGCGGACCTCCCAAGCCGAATACGCGGAACGAAGAGCAAGCCCAGCCCGCTGCGAAACTACCCCTCTCGACTGCAAGCAGTGCCAACGTCAACGCCAATGTCGATCCTAAAACACGAGGATCGCCCAACACTGCTCCCGCGTTGGTGTCTACGTCGAGCCGCGCAGGGACTCCAGCACAGGACATTAAACACCCCCGTCCTACGATCACCTCGGCGGGCAGGGCCCACGTCCCGCCCGGTATGGTACGCCTTTTCATCGAGAGTAGTTACGCCCACTCACCGTAATAACCTGCCTATATGCGCGATTTTTCTCCCCTCCCTGGTTTTATCTATTGTTTTCGATGATCAGCACAACCAGCACACCCCAAAGCCTGCAATGCCACCATCCGTCAGGACGACGTCAAACGCTCCTCAGACTGGGCCGACGAATGCGCTGAAGCGCAGTGTAGACGTGATGCAGTGCGTGCTTCTGTTTGTTGCTCCTTCCTGTTTGCGTTTGCTCAGGTGATCATCTTCAGGACGAGCTCGGGCTCTTCGATGCGTCAACCCATCCAGGGCATGGGTCTCGCTCAAAGGCAGCAGCAGGATGCCAATACACGTCGCCCGTCGGACAGTAGCGAAGGCAACGACCCCAAGCGGCTCAGACGTTGATCGCATCACTATCCACCGTTATTTTTATTTTTTTTTCGTTTTCGTCTCCGTTTCCTTTTTTTTTCTTCCTCGTACCCCTCCATGGCTGTGACGCATACATACACACTGTACAACGATATTTTTTTCTTTCTTTTGCTTTCTGGCTTTCGCTCCCAACGACACGCTGTAGGCGGAATTCACAAACAGAGCAGGTTCGCAAGTTTACATACATATACAAAGGATCGCACAACCTGTTGGCGCACATGCTAGAGATTGCTATATAAACACTGTACGTGATGGATTCATAACATTTCGACGACTTGCTTTCCGCTTCTCGAATGAACGAGATGCAGACGTCTCAGTAGCCAGACTGATTCAGAGTATATTGTCTGCCGTTGACGCACGGACGAGAGCATGATCGTCAGGTAACGCACGTCTCGTCCAGACGCGCCAGATCATCCCTCGCACAGAGTAATACTTCCTGTCGAAGCCGACGTGAGTACGATTTAGCACGTCCTTGGTGCAAAGAAACGGACCGTCACGAGGGCCTGCCTCGCCTCGTCCTTGATCTCCTTCCACCGTCGCTCGTAAGCCCCCAACAGTTGCTCCCACTCGGCTTTCCGACCCATCCCCCCCGTGCGGATGATCGCTCGTAACACGATGATCCCCGCGACCCATTCGACTTCGTCAGTTTCCCATACCGCATCGCGAGCCATCATTTCAGAAAAGGTGTCCATCGCCGCCGAGGACGAGGATGGAGGTACGGGCGGGGGTACGCCGTACCCCAGCTCTTGCGCTGAACGGTGGTGGTAAGTCGTACTCCCGTTCATGCCCCCGATGATCCCAAGTTCGATCGCGGCGGCGTGGATCTGCGCCCATTGTACGTGATCCTTGCGTCGCTGTCTATCTGCCTTGATCCGTTCCATCTCGTCCGAGAGCGAGCCGTGTGCCGTGTTCGTATGAGGACTGATGCTGGGGGTCCATACGGAGGACTTGCGGAGGGCACTTTGGAGCGCGCGAGGGCCGGCGAGAGGACCGGAGACGTCCGCGTGGACGAGGGTGTTTGGGAAAAAGGCACAGGCGTCGACGAAGCGGCGAAGGAGGGTGAAGAGGACGTCGGTCCGAGAGTGCACCGGGACGTTTGAAGTAGACGCAGAAGTTGGGTTCGACGCAGATACCGAAGCCGAGGTAGATGCGGAGGCGGACGAGGCGAGGAGCGATGTCGCTGCATCGAAGAGGACATGTACGATGGGTGTCAGGGGTGTCACTGACGGATGGGCGACGACAAAGGACTGGATGAGCGACGAGAGCGTCGGTGGGTCGATGGCATGCGTGACAAAGGCGTCACGGAGTGCCGAGGGGGTCACGTTGAGGGAGATGGTGCTCGAAGGGGGGGCCTGTACTGGAACGGGCACGCTAGTCTGAAAGGTGAACTGGAGCTGCTGGCTGGGTGGACCAGGCTGGGGTGGTTGCTGCTGCTGTTGCTGCGGCTGTGGTTGGGCAGCATGCGAATGCGAATGCGAGTGTGCGTGCGCGTGGGCGCTCGGACCAGGCGTGGAGTCGGGGCCGTCGGTGGGCGAGGCAAAGGACGTTGCGAGCGTTGGACTCCAGGTGATGCTGCCCGACGTCGACGCTGTCGTAGATGGTGAGCAGCCACCAAACCATGGATGGCCGAGCACGACGCACCCTTGTCGGACGGCTTTTTGGGTCTCGTCCGTCCTTCGAGCTTGCGCCTCGCCCGCCCGACGGTGTTCTTGTACCAATTGTATATTTGCTGACCGATTCGAAGGGTCAGCTTACGGGGGACAGGATACGCTCGAACGCACCTCGCGGAATCGCGGTTCAGCTTCGTCGACCCCTTGGAGATCTGGCGGGAGACCGAACCGAACGAGAAATTCGCTGGCACGATCCAATGCGAATTTTTTAGCGTCGCCCCTCACATGTCCTCTCGTCCGTGTCTCAAACCCGCCAATATGACTGCGTAGAAAGGCGAGCTGTTCTTCGGAGTACGCCTTGGGCAACCTGGGTTTGCTCACCCTGGGATCTCCTTCCATCGTTTGGATCAAAAGACATGTTCAGCCACACAGATCCCTTCCCTTTTCCGGAAACTACCGAAAGATCGGATTCCATTTCTATGGTCTACGGTATACGAAAAGTCTAATCACTCCTCCAAAGGCTTGCGACAGACGACCAGGTACATGGGCGTAAAGAGCTGTCGAGTCTGTCAGTTCATGCCTTTTGCGCACACCACGCCACCTTACCTTGGTCTGTCCACCCTTGACGAGCGCATCCCCCGCGATCTTGAGCGTCTCACAAACCTCCCAAGTACCCTTGGGCACCAACCCAATCGTCTCAAGCAGACGAAGCCCCACGTGCGTCACGATTTTTCCACTCCAGCTCGTACGCCACACCATGACGAGATCCCACGGCGTCTGGGCTTTGAACAAATCGCCCTCGAGTGGGTAATACCATCGAACCTCGTCTGGTCGATCAGCAAGGTCCTCCTCGTGCTCAACCTGGAATCCAACAGCGGAAAATGCCTTGCGCGCATCTCGTAGCGGACGCATCTCAGGAATGCCATTACCTATCTCCAACTGGTGCGCGATTTCCTTGTGCGAGGGGATCGATGGGTCCCAATCGTCGGTCATACACCACTCGTAGACGCCAAACTACGCGCACGATGAGAAGTTGCGCCGCCAACACAAGCAACAAAAACACTCACGACTCCTCCAGGCTTGAGGACCTTTTTGATCTCGCCATAAATACCCTCCCACGAAGGTGCATGGCAAGTAGCCTCGATGGCGTACACTGAAACCACACTCAGCATTCCCCATCCACGCATGGAACGAAGGAAATACACACCAGCATCAAACGAGTTCTCCCCAAACTGTTCTACCAACTTCATAAAATCACCCTTGACGAACGTGATCTGATTCTCGAGGCCAGCACGTTTCGTATACCGCCTCGCACGTTGAACCTGGAACTCGTTGTTGTTCACACCAACGATGTCCACGTCGGAAAAGGTGGCAATCTCGCGCGCAGGACCGCCGACACCACAGCCGACATCGAGCACGCGCATTCCAGGGCGCAACTGCATTTGCGCAGCGAGGTAGTGCTCGTGACGCGCGACCGACTGATAGAAACCTTCCCCCTTGTAGAAACGAGAGAAGTGGAAGGACGACCCCCAAGCGTACTCGTACACCTGTGTTGCGCCGTCGTAGTAACCTACAGGAAGAGATACAAGGTTAGCGCGGGTGCATGGGACGAGCGAAAGAGAACAAAACGGACCATTGACGACGTCCGTGTAACTACCGAGACGGTTTTGGTTGTTGGTCTCG
This sequence comes from Xerocomus nothofagi, assembly GCA_038090035.1. Classification (NCBI taxonomy): domain Eukaryota; kingdom Fungi; phylum Basidiomycota; class Agaricomycetes; order Boletales; family Boletaceae; genus Xerocomus; species Xerocomus nothofagi. The sequence goes on along the minus strand of JBBPLY010000504.1, from coordinate 196 downwards.
CTCTCCTGGTTAGGGTCGCTTTCCCAGAACTTGGTGTAGTTGTTCATACGGTTTCTGACACGTCCATCGTCGACGGGATGCGCGGTAACTGCCATATCCTGGGACGTTCACTTCATTGTCAGTCAACTCACTGCGTGAACGAGTGAACGAAAAAGCTTACAGGATAAACAAGTAGCAAAGGAAAAGAAAGAGGACG
>JBBPLY010000503.1:0-11365 GCA_038090035.1 Xerocomus nothofagi | reverse complement strand
CAAAACTGGAGAGCATCCAGTGAAGACCACCTAGCTTTTATATTACAAGAAACGGTGCACAGACCAAGCTATGCATGTACAGAATTACTACTTCTAGAACTAGTAGATGGGAATAGAAGTAGACGGGGATCAAATAAGAAGTGTTCGTGTGAAGAGGATAATAATAGAATTCACACGAAGCAGAAATGAAACCCATGAGGTATGACATCATAGGTTCTAGACCTAATCACGTGTCAATGTCCCACGGTCACGTGCAACTGGTCACGTGACTTTGAAAGATAGAATATGACGAAGTTCAATGTTTTGAAGTCACATAGTAAAAGTTAGATAACTGGTGTTTTTATAACAGTCTCAACTTGAGCTCTCCTGTTTTCTCTCATGGTCAACTCTATGTGTTGCGATTCAGGGGCCAGCACGACACCACTATAGATGATCAATACTGCCAAGTCCCCTTGACCACGATTGTGCACTCGGATCCAACCACTAAGTGTTATGATTCTGGGGCCAGAGCGACACAACAATATGTGATCGACTCTGCCAAGTCCCCTTGACCAAGATTTACCACTCAGATCCAACCACTAAGCACAAAAGCCTTAACACAGGTATGCGGAGAGTTGCCTTAAGTCACTCAAGCCTTTTACAGCAAATAACCAAGTGGTCAAAACTGGAGAGCATCCAGTAAAGATCACCTAGCTTTTATATTACAAGGGACAGTGCACAGACCAAGCTGTGCGTGTACAGAATTACTACTTCTAGAACTAGTAGATGAGAATAGAAGTAGACGGGGATCAAATAAGAAGTGTTTGTGTGAAGAGGATAATAATAGAATTCACACAAAGCGGAAATGAAAACCATGAGGTATGACATCATAGGTTCTAGACCTAATCACGTGTCAAAGTCCCATGGTCATGTGCAACTGGTCATGTGACTTTGAAAGATAAAATATGATGAAGTCTCACGTTGAAAGAGCATAGTAAAAGTTAGATATAACTGGTGTTTATAACACTATGTGGCACTTTCACATTGTAGTCATCCCAGGAACATCAAGATCCTTTTTCCAGAAGGTGTAGAAAATGCCCAGACAAAAAATGTAGTTTGGAATGAAGTATATAGAAGCTTGGAAATCTGATTTACATTGTACATTTGTATTACATATAGAAATCTCTCCACACTTGTAAATATTTCTTACTTCACTGATTATACATGCTATATTATATCTTAACCTGTGCTGAAAGCACAATGGGTGAAAAACCTCCTAGTGTCAGTGGAACAGACAAAGTTTACCCCTCACCACCACCAATGGGCACCTCCTTTGGATGCATGGCCTGCATATATGTAACATGAACAGCGAGGCTAATAATTCGAGTCGCATACCCAGTTTGAGGTGGGAACTCCAACAGCCAACAATCTTTGTATGCATTTTAAGTATGTACTACACATCTGCCGCGCGTACTATATGGACTTTGTAAGGAGAGCTATTAGGTTATTACTATGAGGGCGAGCAGGTCGAGTCGGATGTCGACAAGGTCATCTGGGACCACGAGAACGTTGGTGACGGTGTAGGGATGCATTTGGAATGCCCTGCCATGAATGGATTTCTTTGCAGTTTGTGTGTAAGCTGCAACAGTGTTTGTGCCAGCGACAAGACGGTGATGTCGGAACCATGTGGGAATGCCGAGGACGCCAGGAACGTGCCGAGGAAGCTGCGGAAAGGGTTAGAATGTCAGCGCGAGGTCTCAGAGCAAAGGGCCATGGAAGGCTCACCTTTGGATGCTCGAGACGAGCTGGGAGACCCGAGGCGCGAAGCGCGAAGCGGCTGTAAAGGACGGACACCAAGGTGCTCAGGGACGTACCAGTGTCGATGGGAAACAGAACGTCATTGAGACGAGCGAGTTATTTCAAGGTACAGGTCAATCATGTCAGTCAAGCCAGTTGGAGTCACCAGACGACATCGAGGACGATCAGGACCGCCGGGACATTTCTAACAGCGTCGGGACGCATGGGAGTGACCATAGGGACGTAAGTATCCAGCTCCGTGACGATCCGCACTCACCACACCAACTTAGAGGGCCAGGAGGTCTTGAGCAGGTTGAGTCGGATGTTGACGAGGTCAACTGGGACCACGAGAGCGTTGGATCCGGCACTGTAAAGGTCAGGAAAGGTCCTAGGAATCTCAAACTCACCATGCCAAGGTTCAGAGCCAGGGGGCCATATGGGTAAGGAGGATGTCCAGGCAATGCAGACAATCTGGAACGCAACAAGGTTCTATAGAATGCTCCAGGAGCGGCGCTACGCAGCGCACTGGCGAGACGAAGTCGCCAGGTCGATTTTCGTGTCCAGGAGGCCCAGAGGTGAGCAAGTCAAGTCGAGTACCGAGGAGGTCGATTGGGTCCGCCAGATCGTTGTAGACAGTGTATTGATGTATGGTAAACATCCTACAACCGTTATATTGGCGCGCTTCGACGGAAAGGACTCACCGCATAAATCTCGGGTCCAGGAGGCCATTTGGGCGATCAAGTCGAGTCGGACGATGTCGGAGGCGATTCAAACAGCGAAAACGTTGGCGATGACGTCCTAATAAATGGGATATGCGATGGATACGATGGTGTAACGAGCGGCGTGCGCAGTGACTCGGAACGAGTCAAAAGCTAGAAAGCAGGCGAGTCAATGGTGGCAGCGCAAGCGCTCAAGCCTCAATGGACAACATACCTAGGCCATCAAAACCATTAGGGAAGCAATTCCAACGACCTATCAAGGTCGTGAACCAACCATGTCGATGAGGGAAGCTGAAAATGGAACCCAGATTTGTCAGTAAGGCGAGAAGAGAAAATGGACTTACCAAGTCATACAGCCACGTCGCAACCGTCTCGGGCGAATTAGTAGCGACGGGGAAGGACTACAGATGAGTCCAGGAAGTGGCCCAGCACCACGACGGATGAGCCGGAGATGGTAGTGGCCGACGAAATCGATTACTTATGCGCGCTGCAGGCGATAAGTATGGGATGACGGTAAAAATTTAGCCGAGCCGCGATTTTCAAATATGGGCACCGTTCGAGCGCGGCGGCCTACTACTATATATGGACACACTACAGACTCTGCGGAATTTGCTGCGAACCATTCACATTCATTGGAATTTCAGTTAGGTACTCTGATTTTTTATCGTTCTGATTTTCCTTCTATTCTCTACTTGTTGGAAAAACCGCTCTTCGTTTGAGGGAGAATGTTGTCGCATGATGTATAGTGTAGTATACTTGTTCAGACTCCGATGCGGCAGTCACCAGTGAGACAGGGATTCCACTTTCCCACGATTTTTGGGGGTGACAGAAACCTTGTCAAGCAAGGTGATCTTCACGCGCCTGATTCTACTACGGGCTCCTTACGATCAAATTTCTACTGTAGACCCTAGGACGAGACCGAGGTGCGGTCTGGCATGTCTGGACGTGTTCGTCTTTTTGATTTAGTAGAACTTGTTAGTGTACGTTTTGTAGTTAAAACCAAGCTTAAGGAGGTGAGGAGAGTTAGGAGACCTGTCAGTTCAAGGAGAGAGGCCGTTTAGTCTGTCGCCGTAACAGTGTCGGGCAGGAGAAGTCTTCAAGGTGCTGATTACATTCAGGGTCGTATCGATTACTGAGTCTCGAAGCGGTTGAAACGTCAGGCGAACAATACACACGACCATTGTATTCCTCCATGTACAGGTTATTCCAAATGGCCCGAAATACTTGCTGGTGCTAGTAGCCATATGACTACATGTGGTTGATTCAGGCGTTAGTTGACGTAGACCATGAAGTTTACGTTATTGTCTGCAGAACCGGAGCCTGCAAGTCGTCAGATCATAAGCAGCGAACAAGCGACAACTATTTGCTAACCTCCGACTTGACCGTTGTTGGTGCAGTAATCGAGCACCTGTTGGACAGCCCCCGCGACGCCGGCGCTATAAACCGACCATGCCGTGATTAGCCGGTCGTCTACTCGCTCGATGGCTGCCGTAGACTTACTAATTCGAACCAGCGAAAGGCTGACCGGGCACCACGTTCGAGCCAGAGATCGAGGCGGTCCCAGAGTTACACAACGAGGTCCCACTTGTGACAAAGACCGGGTCTTGACCACGGTTCACGAAGTAGTTGATGCAGTCGTTCACGTCGTTGACCGCAGCAGTGCTGTATGTCTGGCAGGCAATGGAATCCGCAGCCCGCTCAGCTAGCGACGATGTGAGTACCCAATTGCCTGAATACTGAGGGGGACGTGCTCACCGAGTGCCGAGGGAGGCGTCCTAGAGTAAAGTTCCTCTGCCGGGACCGCGAGGCCTGCAGTGGCGAGCGCGCCGAGCACGATTGCGAAGACTGGGGCTTTGAAGAACATTGTGTTTTTCTTGCTTGTCTGAGAGGTGGTGTTAGTTCAAGGTCCCTTTTTATACCACCATCGAAGCTTCAGGAACCTGAATATTTCGCGGAGCATGGGGGACATGTGAGGATGCATGTGCCCACCAAATCTGTTAAGGTTAAGATTAGACGCATAGACTCGTACCCTGATTTTGATGTCGTCCAGTAACTCGGTCGAGTGCTGAACAGCCAAATGTCCTGATGACATGGAATACACGCATGCCGTGCCTGTAGTTTTGTTTCAGCTTGGGCAATTTTTACGATTATAATTCAACGGTATCCGTGCCTGTTACGGATGTCAGTGGAAACAGACAGAGTTTAAATTTACCGTCACCACTGCCGATGGGGGCTGAAGGAATTACGCTGGATCGGAAGACACTAATGGTCAGAGGAGGCATCGAGATATTTGTGAATCATCTTGAATCACACTTTCCCATACGCCTCCCTTACAATACACGCTCGATCCAAGCCCTAGTAGAGCGATGTCACAGGTTTCAGCTGACAGCACGACTATCAACGCATGCCGAATTCGGTACTTATGCTATCACGAGCGCTACGGACAGTTGAGCTACTAACGCCGACGGGTGGAAAGTTGAAACGGGGGTTCAACGGGAGTATTCTGGAAGGATCTAGCATATGTACTGGATGATGATCCGATGAAGCGGACTCAATCGTGTAGATCCAAACAAGTTAGTGTGGCAGGTGGACAACGAACCTTGAAGTAATGATCAATGGACAAAGACCTTTTCATAAACCGAACTCGTGAGGGCCTGACTGGTGGTCGTAAAAAGAACGTGTTGGTTGGCCTGAGGCTTGAAAAGTTCGTCCTGGACTGAGTTAATGCGGAAAGCCTTTGGGTGGAGCGGCAGTTCAACGCGTTCAAGGCCCGAGGGCGCAGGTGACTGGTTTTTGGGCTCCGACGTCGGGCGACGTCAAAAGCGCCTGCAGCTTTGCACGGGCATGACAGTCACGTTGTCGTGACTGAGAAGCCGCTCACCCCCCTTGCGCCCACTACGAGATGTACCAGTTTACTTTGCACGTGCTATAGTTCCCGATCAACAAGCCTAATTAGGTTCTGTCTCTTTTAATTCTTAGTAGGCTGTTTCCCTGACACCAGCAATAAATACTTCCCGTGCTGAGCGATGCCGAACCTTGCCGAAACTCAAATCTAATACACCCGAACACTACTTGGCTTCCCACGCCTTTCCCCTCCTCCATGTCGTCCCCGACGTCCAGCGCGCTCCAGCCGCCCGTTCTTCTCTTGTCCGCCTGCATCTCAGTCGTTTTCGCCCTCCCTTTGCTGTCGCTGTCTTTCCCAACGTCCAGCGTGCTCAGGTGCAGCATTCCCTCCCTTCACCATCGCTGTCCTCGAAGTCTCGGAGTCTCTCAACGATGACTGTCAAAAACGCGCAAGCCGACGTGGACATCAACTTCAATGAACCCTACGACATCGAACTACCCGCTTTCGACGCTAATCACCACTCGCCCGCAGATGCTGTCGAGACCCTTCCCTCACCAGACGCATCTGTCACGTTCCCGCCCTCGCTCGTCTTTTACGCCGCACGCAACAACCTCCCACCGTCCTCCATTATCGGACAATTCCTTGACCTACTTGATCTCCTCGCTGCAGTCGAGACTATCTGCAGGTTCGCCGCGCTGAGATCCGACGAAGCCCTCGAAAAAGCGTACTTCGAACGACTCAAAGTGGAATGCCAGTAATGGATGAAGCTAGTCCTGGACTGGGAGAGCCAGCGAGAGGAGACACGTCGAGAAGAGGGGTACGTTCGTCAAATACTGCACTGTTCCGGTGGCCGTTCCTAAATTCAATTCCTTTGCGCAAGGTGATCTCAAGAGATCGTAGACGAGACCTTCGCGGACAATTGTCGTGCCACGTTTCCGCTACCCCCTGAACCATTGAAGGCGACACGCAATGTCGGTATTAACAAGGTTGAGAATATTGTTCGGAAGCTGGAGGAGTGGTTTCCTCCGTTATGAGAATGACACACGATGAGTATGCTGGTAGTATTGATAGACAACCTAATTTTTGCAGCCGATGAACCCTAAAGTATATCGACAGATGCTGACGAGGGTAACCTTATCCAAAATCTGTTTGATGACTCGGCTTTTCGATGGTGACTTTGGATGCGGCCCTTCTTGTACATCCAATTCAGCGGTTCCAGCTTTTCCATTCTATGGCATAAGGACGTCTGTGCGGAGAAAACATACATTCACGATCGCCAATCATTCGGGTGCACAGAGTACTGCCATGTTAGTCGCTCTGGCTGACGCCGTGTGTAGGAAGTGTACGGCACTTGGGTAGGTATTATTACTCAGACAAACGTCCTAGATATGCCGTATGCTCGTCTCCGAGCTGTGGTCTTTCATACCCTTCTGCCAGCGTGAACGTGGTTACATGATACAACCCACTGAAAGTGAAATGGAATGCACACAATTGCTTCATCACACCCTGGTGGGTGTGAGCTTAGTTGCCGTTTTTCGCCCTCGAGTGTTTATTACAGCTCTCCTGCCGGTGCTACTTTTACTTCTGCATAATATGATCGATCACGTGGTTTTATCCGGCTGAAATTCCATAGGCAAGCCAACATTGGCATCAAAAAAGTGTACGACGACGAAGGCATGCCCCCACCATCTCGCTTAGAGTCCGTCGCCCAACGTCCGTGTCTCGACCTTCGCCTTCTGGCCCAGAATCAGATCTTGTGCTATTCAAGGTTTCGGCTGTTCCACGTCACCTCGCTGGTGCTGGTAGCTCGGCGACCGGAAGCCCATTCGCGTGCTCTCCCCGGACGTTCAGTTCGCGGGAGGACTCGGACGACGACGAAGACACCGACATCGTCTTTGCCAAAAACCTCTGGCGCAGACGACAAAACACATCAAACCGATTTGAGCGACGAAGTTTTGATCTTGGCAGCCAGCGGTGCGTCGTTCGCAATCGCTATGACGTTCCACTGAAGTCGACTCACAAAAGCTTTCGCTCACGACATTCAGCCTACATTAACTGATCGTAAGGCCACTCTCAACAAGACAACCTTTCGCCTGAAGGTCAAACTACAAATCGCAAGTGCCATTGTTTAGAATGAGCTTGTAGGGCGTAGGTTCGCTCGGGCACAGGTGATGGTCGTCATTTACAAGCTCAGTTAAAGCGGTGACAATCACGAAGCAACGAGCTCGTCCCAGCTTCGGGATTACTAAGGCGATCGTACAACGCGAGCAAGGTGTGTCGGTTACACAGAAAGTGGTCACAACCAAGTATTTTGGGTCACTGTACATCAGTACATAGTGCGCCCTCGTCCCTCATCACATCGTCGCCATTCATCCAACCTTCTACACGCCTGCACCCGTCGTACCACTCGAGCGCAGACTGTTTGAGTCCGTAACGTATGATCCGCAGCATTCAAGAACGACGCCGAATGGGTAGGGAAATCTCACGTAGAGCCCAATGGTGTTTCCGAAGAACAACCTCAAGCTGTTGAAAGTGTTGCCATCGAACTCAGTGTGCAAATCGGTATTTAGATGGTCCTTCTTCCTGACACAAGCAATTCATCGGTGAGTGCTCTCAGGATCGTAGCAAAGCCTGGTCTTGTTGGCGGGTCTCTCGTTAGTGAAACTTTGACCTGAAACTGCTATAGCTGGGCCACGCTTGGAGCACGTCATATCGGGGTATTCCTACGCCTTTGAAGAATTGATATTGTTACAAGTCCGGCGTTGATTCATCCCTGGCTATCTGTACACTCTGACGTCTGGATACTACTTGTGGAAGATAACATTTGCACATTGTTCGAATATTCCAGCCGTTCAAGACTGCGTTGCCGACACGGCCCTTGGCGATCGTGATCGGCGTAATGGGCCCTATGGTGCATGAACCCGGCTGGCTAACTCCGAGGAACTCCTAGGTGTCTGAATCGGTGTATCCAACCAAAAGCATCCGGAGCCCCAGTGCATGTTCTAAAGGTGACTATATTTGATCAAATAGTAAATAATATAGTAGCTGTCTGTGATATTTTGCAGGGAACACTGAGGTGACCTAGGGTATCCGGTGGTGGCGCTTTTCTGTCAGTGGGTAACTGGCATATTACTCCTTTTATGAGCTGATGTTGCTACCGACATCATCAGCGGTGCCAGAATTCATGTCTGCAATACGGTCGACGTCTTTATTGTTGTTAGATCATAATCAGTAAACAAGCAAACACCTTTCACTAACCTCCGCTGCAGGCTGAGCCACTGCAGGCAAAGGGCTCGGGATGTCTGTGGAATAAGGCGCACCCTCACCGACCTGTGCGACATCACCACTACAAAACAACCACGTTTGACTTAGTCGGTCATCTACTCACTCAACAACTACGCAGACTCACTCATTTGAAGAAACAGTAGGTTGATCGGACAGGTTCTTGCCAAAGATTCCCTCAGTGCTGGCCTCGTAGAGCAGGCTTTCCTGGCAGGAGTAATCAGCCACCCACCGCGGACTCGGAGCTAGCAATTATACAGTGAGTATCTGATTGCCTGTCGCCTGAGGGGAGGATCTTACTGAAAATTGGGAGAGCCACGACAATGGGTTCGGGCTCCGTCGTCACTTTGGAGCCCGTGGAGGTGAGGTGGCGAGACGTGAGAGAAGGGGATTCCAGGACAGAGGGCCTTGCTGCTGGGATTGTGACGACTGTAGTGACGAGCGCACTCAGCACAGTTGCGAAAACTAGGACTTTGGTGAACATCTTGTTGTTCTGCTGCCTGGAATGCTAACTGAAGTTCTCTTTTTATACTCCCATCGGAGCTGCAGGGAATGTTAAACACCCGAATGTTCCCGGAAGCATGTGAGTAACTTGTGTATCCGTGGGTGTGCACGAGCCGAATGAACACTGTTATGTTTAGTTCTTGACACCTTGATTCTGAAACTGTCTACTCGGCTGAATCCTGGTCCTAAATCATCTCTAGTGACCAGCACGATATGTTCGGATCTGCAGGCATCAGTTGGTATCAGTCCTTTTTCTGTTTCATGTGCTAAATACCCATAATATTATGCATGAGCCGCTGCACATTTGGTCAGTCGACCATCTAGCAGTGTCGATATTGCTAACTCGATCGTGATCGTAGATCACTAGCACTGCTTTAAAATGTCAAACTCGGAATGATCGGGTCCCCTTCTGTGCTTTTTGTATTTCGAACTCGGTTAGCAGCTACTAGCACATACAATGTGGCTACTTTTCAGTAGTCCCGGGCCCAAAGAATGGAAAACGTAGACGTCTGCTGCTGCAGCTGCAGTAAACATACACCGTCCTAAGCCTATGATAGTATCCCTAACCGTTTCATATGTGTGAATTCACATCACAAACACTTGTTGTCCACATCTCGATCTTGCCGATCTCGATTAAGTAGTATAGTCGGCAACTCGAACGCGATCCACGAACCGAATCCGAAGCCAACGGCCCATAACTCGAGGAGGGACCTCAAGCACGAGTGAAAACATTAAATCTCTGAGTTGGAAGGCACCAAACGCTAGCGTAATGTTAAACATCCAATCGTACGTCGTGTTTTGTCTGGACTATCAAACATGCAATTCATACTGTGTAACTCGAATGCACTCAGTCGAGGTGAACTATTGCTTTCCATTCCACCGAGGAAAGGACGTTCTTCTGGGCTCTAAGTAGTTCAACCGTTGAGGAGTTTCGAGCTTGGAGTATAGTCTCTCAAACGATGACTCACAGAAACACCCAACTTGTTGGAATTGACAGGCTCCTTGAAGGAACCGATCGTCCATCTTGAACCCGCACTGCCACACTATACAAAGTGGAAAAGGCAGAAATCTACACTTTTGACCGCCTACCACTACCCGCCTCGGATTATGTCAAGATAAAGTTCCCCTGCACTGTTCCAATGGCTGTTCCTAAATTCAATTCCTTTGCGCAAGGTGATCTCCGGAGAACGTAGACGAGACCTTCGCGGACAACGGTCGTGCCACATTTCCACTGCCATTGAAGGCGACACGCAATGTCGGTATTAACAAGGTTGAGAATATTGTTCGGAAGCTGGAGGAGTGGTTTCCTCCGTCGGGAGAATGACACACGATGAGTATGCTGGCATTTCATTGTTGTGGTATTCAAGTTAATCGGCGACCTATGTATCTGGCAGCCGACAGGCACCAAGGTATATCACCGGAGCAGTGGGTAACCTTGTCCCAAAACTGAGAGTCACTTCGTACTCTAACGCTCTGGCTGACACCGTGCATCAGCAACATGCTTAGTCACTTTGACTGCCTTTGACGTCTTCGACAGATATCACAGGCGCCAAGGCAGGAAAGTCATCCGACTTTTTTCAGACATGTGTCGTCTTGTCAAAGACTGACGAAGGCCGCGACTACTTTTTACAGGCATGAAAGTAGAGTAGACAAGAACAACAAAGTACACATAAAGGTGCACAAAGTAATTACACAGCACAGTGGCCACAGGCATATATGTGCGGTCAAAGCAAAACAATGCCAATGTATTCATGTTGTAACTCAAGGGCACGCACAACACCACAATAGGTGATTGATATGTCCAAGTCCCTCTGGCTATGATTGTTCACTCGGATCCAACCACTAAGCACGAGAAAGCCTTAACGGCAGGTATGTGGAGAGTTGCCTTAAGTTACTCAAGCTTTTTACAGCAAATAACCAAGTGGTCAAAACTGGAGAGTATCCAGCAAAGACCACCTAGCTTTTATATTTACAGAGGATGGTGCACAGACCAAGCTGTGCATATACAGAATTACTACTTCTAGAACTAGTAGATGGGAATAGAAGTAGACGGGGATCAAATAAGAAGCTGTTATAAACACCAGTTATACTTAACTTTTACTATGCTCCTTCAAACTTTAGACTTCATCATATTTTATCTTTCAAAGTCATGTGACCAGTTGCACGTGATCGTGGGACATTGACACGTGATTAGGTCTAGAACCTATGATGTAATACCTCATGGTTTTCATTTCCGCTT
>JBBPLY010000502.1:0-11384 GCA_038090035.1 Xerocomus nothofagi | reverse complement strand
AGCTTTTATATTACAAGGAACGGTGCACAGACCAAGCTGTGCGTGTACAGAATTACTACTTCTAGAACTAGTAGATGGGAATAGAAGTAGACGGTGATCAAATAAGAAGCGTTCGTGTGAAGAGGATAGAAATAGAATTCACACGAAGTGGAAATGAAAAGCATGAGGTATGACATCATAGGTTCTAGACCTAATCAAGTGTCAATGTCCCACGATCACGTGCAACTGGTCATGTGACTTTGAAAAGTAAAATCTGACGAAGTCTGAAGTTGAATGAGTGTAGTAAAAGTTAGATATACGTGGTGTTTATAACACAGAGGTGTGAGAATAAGCCCAAGAGAATGCCGTAGAGGCAAATAGGCAAATTCGTAACACAGACAACACATAATCACGCTGGCATGCATACCTTCCAGTTGGGTATTCACACCCCCCATCCCTGGCATTCATGCCTCATTTAACATTGTGTGTCTGTGGCTCACCACACACAGACGACACAAAATCACACTGGCTGTTGCAGACCTAGGATACGACGTGCGTGGATAGGGATGCGACATATGCAACAACCTATAGAAGCTAGGGGCTTCGTAGAGAGGGCGAGACAGTAGCATATCATATACAGCTATAGTCGAGGGCTCACGTGAGAGTAACGCTTATAACGACGTCGTTAAGTGTGAAGGATCTTCGTAGGAGTATCCTGAGTCTTGCAAAAGCCTAGGGCCAACACTTGACACAAGGAGTGACTTGGAAGGTAACCGTCGATGAACCATTGTTCAAAGGATGTGTCAAATGACGACTAAGATCTACTTGGGGTAGACCTTAGAGTCGTCGTGTATTATATACTACTGGTACAATGCTGACTAAGGTACTGTACAGGACCAAAGGGCGTAGGGTATAGTACAAGGGTTCAGGGTTAGTAGGTCTAGAACCAGTCTAGAACCGTACATGCATGTAGCGTGAGGTATGACATCATAGATAACAAGAATAGAGAGGTAAAGGGTATGATGTCATGGGAGCGTACCTGGCCTAGGTCTATGACGTAGGAGCCTAGAGTGGTGACATCATATATGACATCAGATCACGTGACCAGGAAAGAAAGGAGAGATAAGATAAGATAAGTCCGAGGAACGATAAGAGACAGAGGTGTGAGAATAAGCCCAAGAGAATGCCGTAGAGGCGAATAGGTGAATTCATAACACTGGCATTCACGCCTTCTGTCAAGCATTCACACCTCCCTTGGCATTCACACCACCACATACAAATGACCAGATTTCACAGCACAATGGAGCCACTATCTGCTGCTGCCTGTACACCGGAGAGAGCCAGCTGTTGTAATTCAAGGGCATGCACAACACCACAATAGGTGATTGATACATCCAAGTCCCTTTGGCTACGATTGACCACTCAGATCCAACCACTAAGCACAAGAAAGCCTTAACGGCAGGTATGCGGAGAGTCGCCTTAAGTTACTCAAGCCTTTTACAGCAAATAACCAAGTGGTCAAAACTAGAGTTCATCCAGTGACGACCACTTAGCTTTTATATTTACAAGGAATGGTGCACAGACCAAGCTGTGTGGGTACAGGAATTACTACTTCTAGAACTAGTAGATGTGAATAGAAGTAGACGGGGATCAAATAAGAAGTGTTCATGTGAAGAGGATAAGAATAGAATTCACACGAAGCGGAAATGAAAACCATGAGGTATGACATCATAGGTTCTAGACCTAATCACATGTCAATGTCTCACAATCACATGCAACTGGTCACATGACTTTGAAAGATAAAATATGACAAAGTCCAAGGTTGAAGGAGCATAGTAAAAGTTAGGTATAACTGGTGTTCATAACACCAGCTCCTTCTCAGGGGGTTGAGCTCTGCTGCATGCATCACAGGCTCCTTCTTCTTGGGAACACAGCTCTGCTCAAGCCCTTGGCAGTGCTTTGGGCTGGAAAGCCCTCTGGGCTTTCACCCATTCTCAGTCATTCATAGTCTACATCACTCATGTAGCTACTACTCACCTCACCACGATGGCAACTGCTGCCGTAGTGCTCGATATTCACAGACCTTGATCTGTCTGGTTGACCTTGGCCAAGCGATTGGTTATGTGGCATTCGACCACATTGAAAAAAACAAGTCTTTTGAACGAACTTGAATGAACGTGACCTGGCGGTGATGAGTGCGGCGAACTCAGGGGTCAAACGACTACCATCAATTAATGCATGCATTGTGCCATCATGCATTGATATCGGAGCAAATAGTGGAGCTCGGGAAAGATGTGTCCCAAACCGACCAGTTAATATGCCAGCAACACTGAACAGACTAGACAGGCAGCTGTAAATATTGATCAACAGAGACAGAATGGAGCTTCATGAAACTCGATTACGGTGTTCGACAACGAGAGTTGGTTACTCGTTCCGATCAAATGATGACTTGTCTGGGGTGGTGTGGCTCCATTCACACAAGTCCCGCAGGAATCCGGATTGTGCCAGGGGGAGTGAAGCAGTGCATTGCATTGTCTGACAAGGTAATGCTGCACTTGCCTGGGATGATTAAATGACGCAGCGCCCTTTCGTTTGATATGGGTGTCCGGTCCTGGGTACGACCACATAGTTCCATGCCATGCTACCAAGTTCCTGTCCCAAAGTATGTGCACCATTGCCAAGGTCTGGGCGTCTGTACTTTTCAAATCTCTTGGGCCAAGTGGCGTGGCACCAGGCGCTAGCCGTAAGGGTGCCAGCGGCTAGGGAAGTAGAGGATCAGAATGGTATGAGTACCGAGATGGGCGAAATGTCAACAGGTGTTTGACGACTAGTAGACGTTTTCCGCGATCCCGTCTCTTTCGACTACTCGCCACGCCTGCATACGTTCTTTGACGCTACCATTTCTCCGCGATCAAAGATTCGATACGGTCTACGTTTCCCATCCCTGCATGACATTCGGTGCACGAACGCCACACTACAATCCATGTGTCGGAACGTGTAATGATATATTCCCAGGTGTATGAGCTACGGATGATATAGTGCGACGGACATACAGTGGGCATGTCGCTGGAGATGACATTGTTGACAGGGCCACTGGCGAACAAGTCGGCCCCGGGTCAGCTGAATGCTCTTCCACCCTTCTTCCGGGACGAGCCTTTCCGTTGAACGAGATCACTGTGGACCTCAATTGTGGGAACCAATAAAGGTGACATTAACACCATCGGGAGCGAGTGGCCCGTAGGTGGCAAACCATCTTAGACTGTGCTTCAAGATCCAGGCGTCGGACTTGGTCTTGGCCTCGTTTGCAAGGGTCGGGGGCTGCAACACCTGGCAAAATGTCGTGGTTGTCCTTTGTCGTGCGGAAAACGCTCAGCGACGGGTTAAGGACATACCTAATAAATATACATATCAGACTGGATCCGAGCTGAGCGTAATGGAAGTTGGGAATAAGAGGGGAAGGAGGTGGGAGGATCGTGTGGCCGGCAGCACGCACCATGCGACATTGACTCATCCAGTGTTGTTAAAAACATGACTTGGAAAGCCATCGGCATTTAATCGCGAGTAAGAAAGCGTTAAAAAAATTTTCATGGCGTGTAACTTGCGAGAGCGACACCACCTGGCACCTGCATTGCATCATCAAACGTCTAGATTAGAGGTGGCCACCACGGAACCAAATTTAGATCGCCCACCTCCCTGGGGGGCAGACGAGAACAAACTGATCCAAGCTTGCTCACGGTGTTCTAGATACCTTGGCCGACATGGTGGTGGTGACGTGGCAACTTTCATGTGGTCAGTTGAGAATGTGGAACGTAGGCATATCACGAAGATGGATGTCTTTATTCCAGATTCGGTCGCATGGCAAAGACCCGCAGCATAAATGGGTAAAATGCAGAAAATGAGACGCAACGATACGCCAGTCCCAGACAATGACATCCCTGCTCGAACCATTGGACGGCCGTTTGGGGTCCCAGCGAAGCTTGCATCACAGAGACTGCGGCAACCCGTGCGCTTTACAGCTCGCTGCAGCCGCAGCTGGTGATGTCAATCCGATCTACACCAACTAGAGGACACGGATCGATTGCCAGCCCATCTACATCCAGAGTGTCGCCTTTCGGTAGCTGAACCGCTCGCATCCCGCCCTGTGTGCATTGAAGCGATCAGTAGACGAGCCGATGGACCTGGTTGTGAACGTACGATGCATCTGTGCACTGGGAAGCAAAGACGAATCGCCCCAGCCCGCGAAGAATGCGGATCCGAGGTGAACGGCCTGAACGGTTTGACGGCCTGAGGATAGTCATCCGAATTCCGTCCCACAGCTCCTTCTACCATAGATTGCTTCATCGACATCGGCTTTGTCGCAGGGGCGTCCAAAGCGAAGCAACAAGGAGTTGGTAAAAGTGTTGATATCTCCGTGCCACCTCCGGGAGTAATGCAGAGCGTCTTGAGGAATCGCTTTTGCTGATATCCCCTAGGTTACCAAAGGACTAGAAGGGCTTTGACGATGCACTGCAGAGGTTGCTGAGCATAGCAGACTTGTCAGCGTAGTCTCTTAACACGACTCCATGGCCTGTTTTGCATTGCGACATCACCACTCAATTCGAAACAGTCAACAAAAACCCAACCTGGAGTACTAACCGTTCCAGCCTTCCTCAAACGGCCTTCGACGTCCAAGGCTGAAAGAACCTTTCTGAGGTCGGCGACATCGCTGAGGCGCTTGAAACATTCCCACAAGCAAGCGTCCAGTTTCTCTGGATGGATACGACTTAGGACGTGAGGCGCGCAACTTCCTTGAAAACGGTAATGTGTTCGTCAATGTATTCGATGCCCAACGCGGTCTATAAACGCAAGACTGGGATTGCTTCTCGAAGGTATACCGTTTGGACCGTCCCGGCACGCGACGCACGGCACTGGCATGTTCAAGCAACTTGAAGGAAATGAACACGTAGATGTTGGGTATCGTTGAGTTCTGGAAGAGAACTGATAATGTATTAGATGGTAGATTGTTAGTAACCCGCCGTGCATGTATGTAGTGAATATATCCATGCCTGTAAGGGTGATTTTCCGGGAGTAGCGCAGAGGGGCTTCGTACGGAGGAACACTTTTGTTGGTGTCCCGAAAATCATCAAAGGACCTGAAGCACTCTTTGTAACGCACTGCAGAGTCGCTGAGCGTAGCAGGCTTGTAGGCATTGTTGTCTGACATGGTCTGCTATTGCCTCCATCAATGTCGTCACAACTCGGTTCGTAACAGCCAGTCAAAGACTTACCTAGAGTACGCGGCGTTCCAGCTCTCCCTAGGAGCCTCGACGGTGTGCGTCAGTGCGTCCTCCAAGGTTAAAACGGTCCTCTTCAAGTTGGATGTCGGTGGCGTAGTTGAGACACTTGAAACACAACCCATGCCCAAAGCGGTTGACCGACCGTGTTTTAAAGGGTACCCCACCAGGACCATGCGACGCACAGACATCCTCGAGCAAGGAGATTAGGTTGCGACTGTTGGAGACGTCCCCGAGTTGCTGGAAACGAGTGAAAAGCATGTATTCCTGATTGCTTGGCCTGCAAGAATGGTGCTTCACGGACTGCTCGAGCACCGAAGCCGACGCATGGACGTCTGCCAGGTCACCTAGTCTGACTCGGGGTAACGAGCCACAGAGTAACAAATGGATTTGTTTGGATGTGTATTCTTCGAGCAGGGGATCACCGTTCAAGTCGGTGGGGGTCATCGGGGTGCTCGAAATGTGCTTAAAATGAGGTACCGAGCGTGCTGAGCATGAGCGCTTGAGCACTCTAGAATGTGTCGCAATGGATCGTCGGCGACGGAGATGGACCTATCGATGTCTTCGATAAAAAGCTATAGCACGACATGAGCGAGCGTGACGGTGTGGGGATGCTGGACAGCGTTGAAAGGATATCAGCGAAGCCGCCAGGAGATCTGAGGTCGAAATTGGATGAGAAAATGGCAGATTGACACTACGGCGATGACACAATGATGAACGTAGTGCCAGTACTGACGGACGCCGCCTGTGGTGGGGGCATGAAATGCGACGATGAAACGAAAGGGCAGATCCGACGCACCCGCTGGAGTTCCCAGCCCCGCTGCTTCAAATCTGGCCAGTCGTCGTCGAGAGCGACTGGTAGCTGTGCCTTGTTTTAGCTTCAAGTTGGAACCGCGCCGCTGGCGACATGCCAAAGATTTAGGAATGGCTGTATTTGCTATTCGTAGCGGTATCTTCAGAAAGTTCAGAATCCTGGATTTCGTCAGAACCTATCTAACATGGTCTCGGACTCTGGCCTTGGTCCGTCTGATTACGAACGTCCTAAGCAATTCTCTCTAGTATGGCCCCATCTGACTATGTCGTCCTGTTTGCTTCAGTCCACGCTGCTCTCGAGGAGTTGCCAAATGCTTGGTCTGTGCCTAGGTTTCCGTGTCGATCCTCTATCGTCCGTTGAGCCCACACCAGTCGTAACCAATGCAAACCAAGAGTTCTTGGAAACCTTCTTCAGTGTTCACATCCTTGCATCGGCTGTCGAACATCTTACGACCTAGACGGCGGTCCAAGCTCTTGTTAGCGATTCGCAGGCTCTCTTCGTGGCCCGCACCAGCTAGCACTTCATGCCGGTATGAACTGAGTAGGAAGTCGCTCTTCTTTTCCCTGCACGTACTAGCGTCGCATCCGGGCCATTCATCCAAAGGCCGATCTTGTTTCTTGAGTTTTCCGTTGTCGTAGCGGAGGCTGATCCACACGAGGACCCATATGAACGACTCTGCATCGTGTTCGTACCGATGTTTGACTTCTCCCTTCAGGGCCTTGGGTTCGAGAAGAGTAAGGGCCATGAACGGGACTGTGCCAGTACGTTCAGTGCCAGTGGGGCCATCTCCGATCGACGCTCGGTCGAAATCGTTCAGGACACCCATAAGCTCTCCACCCACCAAGCGGAACATGAGATTGGATGGACTAACGTCTCGATGGTAAATGCCGTTCTGCCAGAGAGCATAATGACCTGTATAGAAGAGTGAAGTTTGATTACAATCTAGCAATGAATGTGGCTCACACTTTACTGTCGCCAGCCAAGCGTGTAAAAAGTCGTTCCCAAAGAGATTGGTTATTGGTATCAATTTCCGGAAGAGGATCAGATATCGAACGCGAGATCCGTCGGTCTTCAGGCTGAGCCGCTTCCGTATCACTGCGGTGGAGGTATCCCAGAATGCCTGGTAGCACAGCATGTCGGGGACGTGTTCCTTCACGTCTTCGTTCCCCTCTGCAATTTCGTACACTTTCTTCAAGATGTCGGATTCACTCTTGCGTGCTTCTTCCGCCCAAAAAACTTTGGCAACGAGACCGTCCTCGCAGAAGAGCTTGTCGCTCGTCGCAGGGAAGAGGTTGGTAGCTCGGCTATTAAGACCGAAGTGTGTAACTCGCTCCTCAGACAATAGTTGCAGGGTGACGTCGATGTCAACACCCTGCTCGTCATAGAGGATCATCTTGTGAAACCTCGGGCAACTCCCAAACTTTGGGTCAATACGGGGATTCAGTCCCCAGTGGCGATCCTCGAAGCGTTGCAATGCGAAAAGAAGGACTAAGAAACGCGGAAGATCTTGGATGAAATTGAGGGCAGAACATTGAATCGTGGACTGTCGGTCATAGCACCAAAGGTAGAGAAGATCGTCTGTTGTAATGTAAGTAAACACAGGTCCAGGCAGAATAGACAACAGTAACATACCGACGACGACAAGGCCGATCACATGTTGTCGCGCAGCATGAGCGGCAAACATCTCAGCTGCATACGAGCCTGCCTGGACGATGACTGGGTGGCCTGTCGTGGGCTCTGACTTTTGTCGTTTTGATCGGCTACCATCAGGGACCTCAAGCTGTTCGGATGTCCTTTACGAGTTGAGCCTGAGACATTGTCTTGCAAATGAGCGGATCTTCGAGCTAAGCAGCATGTTACTATCAAGCCTGCCCTACCGAACACGCACTTACTAGGTTCGCAGGGTGGTGCCAGTGGTTGAGAATCGGCACCAGATGATGTTGGTGCGCCGGACAGCATGTCCGACTGGGCGGAATTCGGTTCATGACTGAGACCGTCCGCTTTGAGATATGTGCGTTTTGAAGGAGGGGTATCAGACTGGAAAGTGTATGTCTCCGGAGGGGCTTCCATCTTGCGCTTGGACATCTTAAATTCCACAAATGTGCGAACGCTGCGCCATTCGAAGGGACGAATGGGACACTCTGTCACCATTTTGAGGGGAACATCGTTCGGGTGACTGATATGTTCTTCCTCGCCACGAGCTGTAGGGGCGTCCTGCTGTGAGACAAGGACGACGTCTGGTTTACGCTGCGAAACTTGGCCTTGGTGGGTTTGCGTCAGCGTCGATGGATCATTGACGTGGAAGTAGACAGGAGAGCTGCGACAAGGTCGGACCCCCGGGACGCTAAGCGACTGAAGGCACTGGAGCGCAGTGTTGGTTGCTTTCACGAAGTCGGGGTATAATTCCTTTTCATGCATATTATATTTCGCCGAGCTACATGAAATAATCAAAATCGGTGGAAACGAAAGTATCAAAACATACTATTCTGCGAGATGACCCTTGATAGTAGACGGTTCTGCTCGGAGGCCCTCGGCCTTGAACTGGCCGTTGCAGATTGGAATGACGCTCTCGATGCACTCCTTGAACAGACACGTCGGGTTCAACAGATGTAGCGGCTTGTCAATGCGGTCCACGAGGAAGGTTTTCAGCATGTCGTCAATCGAACATTCCACAAACTTTTCAACATCTCGGGTTATCCATGGACGAATATTGGACACTCTCGAAGAGAAGGTCAAAATGACAGAGAACAAATGGGATAATACCACTCACAGTACACCGACAGTGCCAATGTTCTCGCTGACTGTAGAAGAACCTCTGGATTGCGGTGTGCTCTGCAAGGCGGGATCGGGAGGGTTGGCTCGCTGTGTTCGTGGAGGGCTCCTGGTATCTGCGACTGCACTGGTCATGTCGAACTGGTCGTCAAGTCACGACCGAAGCCTAGAGATTAGGGTCCTTCAATAGGGTCCTTCAATGTTGATTTGGTTCGTCGATTTCGAGTCGATTTGGAGGTTGATTTCGAAGTGGATTTGGATACAAGGAAATTGAAATCCATCTATCAAACTCCAAAACGGATTTCGCCCACTTCGCTTCGGCAGGCCTCGGCACCTACTATCTGAGTTTGAAATGTGTCGACAGTAACCTTCGAGGCCGTATGCCTCCGAGCGCTGCATCCATCATGCGTCAATCACAGGGGACGACTCGTACACCACAAAAGAAGGCACATAGCCCCAAGAAGACAGCCAACAAGGAGAACACTGGGGTTGATGATCCTGCGAAGACACCCAGAGTCAAGGTTATGTAGGTTACAAGTCTTCTGCATCATGTTGAGGCTAACTAGAGCACAGCTGGGGAAAAGTAGAGAACTACCATCTTACTGATTCCCTTCTTACTCTTGTCGAGGATTCTGTCACATGGAAGACTGCATTCGGATTCAATAAAGGTCTCACCATCAACCCTAGTACTCCGAGCACTGGCAAAGGCAAGAGTATCATTCAACACTGTGCCGACATCGCCACAGCCCTCTTTGTCACTGGCCAGAAGGATTCAATATGGATGCTGGAGGATGTCAAGCAGCTGTTGAAGGCCACTGTGAAGAATCGCATTTCAGGATGAGTAGATAACACATTAGTTGCTGTTTGAGTCACCTTTCTCCGAGTCACTGAATTCTATCAAGCCTAAAGTCCACATACATCAATTATCACAATGAGCTGGGTGAAACTGGGCATGGCTTGGTTACAAGTGGCTGTGCTGGAGATCTCATTGAGGGCAGTGATGCTGCAAACGTTTTCGATGCGCATTCGTCTTTTTGTTGATTCTCAATCTCAATTTTGTGTAGAGTGGATTCAGAGCAAGTTCCCATGGTATCTCCGCATGAATACATTAATGGGATCCAGCCCCATTGTGAGTCGGAAAGCCATCTCAAATAGTTCATCTACGGTCAACACAAGTATTCTGGACAGCAAAGATGAAGGCATGAGTGATCCAGAGGTACTAGATAATTGACTATTTACTTGTCTTTGGAATTAAATGTCCCAAGATTGCTGGCCACACTCCAACCCCCATGATGGACAATGATGGGATCCGTGGCAGCTCTGTTGCTCCACAGTCCTCTGATTGGCCTGCAGATTTTTCAGCATTCGACAATGATCCTATTGACGACGTGGAGGAGCTACCTGTCTTACCTCTGAAGGTGACAGTGACCATTCCTACCAAACGAGCTACGGAATCTCCTGCAGTTAACTCATTTGCAAAAAAGTGCAAGACTCTGCAAGATTTCATGAAGGAGATTGCAGATTCGGAGCATCATGCTCACCTCGCTATCAATGAAACCAATGCAAAGGAGTGCACTATGCATGAACAAATCAAGCGCGAGTCCGCTTTCAATATTGTTACGAATTCGCCTATTCGCCTCTATGGCATTCTCCTGGGCTTATTCTCACACCTCTGTCTCTTATCGTTCCTCAGACTATTCTTATCTTATCTCTCCTTTCTTTCCTGGTCACATGATCTGACGTCATCTATGATGTCACCACTCTAGGCTCCTACGTCATAGACCTAGACCAGGTATGCTTCCATGACATCATACCCTTTACCTCTCTATTCTTGTTATCTATGATGTCATACCTCATGCTACACGCATGTACAGTTCTAGACTGGTTCTAGACCTACTAACCCTGAACCCTTGTACTATACCCTATGCCCTTTGGTCCTGTACAGTACCTTAGTCAGTGTTGTACCAGTAGTATATAATACACGACAACTCTAAGGTCTACCCCAAGTAGATCTTAGTCATCATTTGACACATCCTTGAACAACAGTTCAATACGGTTACCTTCCAAGTCACTCCTCATGTCAAGTGTCAGCCCTAGGCTTTTGCAAGACCCCGGATACTCCTTAACGAAGATCCTTCCGCTTAACGACATCGTTATAAGCGTTATCCATACGTGAGCCCTTGACTCTAGCTGAACACATTCACTACCGTCTCGTCTCCTCTAGTCGAACCTCCTCCGGTTCTATTGTGTTTGCATAGGTCACATCCACTATATACGCACGTCGTATCTTAGGTCTGCAACAAATATGGCTGTGGCTGTAGAGCAGATACGTGCAAAGGCACAACAAAAGGAAAGTGAGGCACAGCGAGCTCATGAACTTCAGATGATTGAGAAGCAGATTGAACTTGAACACATCCATGCTGGCCTTCAGGTCTGTGAGTCCATTGACCCCCAACTTCGCAACTAGACACTTTCTTCTCTGTTCTTTGCTAATTAATATTTTATTCCAGTACATTCATTTCCAGTCTGTTACTACATTTCGAGTCA